>PVHY01001367.1:119408-162385 GCA_004024945.1 Uropsilus gracilis | reverse complement strand
ATCTCTTCCAGGTTGTTGTTTTTGTTTGCATATAGATGTTCGTAGTAGTCTCTAATTATCTTTTGGATTTCTTCTGGGTCTGTTGTAATATCTCCGTTTTCGTTTATGATCCTGTTTATTTGAGTTTTCTCTCTTCTTTTCTTTGTAAGCCTTGCCAGGGGTTTGTCAATTTTATTTATTTTTTCAAAGAACCAGCTTTATGTTTTAAGTGATCTATATTTAGAATTATAATTGTGTCTATTTTGAATAGAATTGGAAGTATTTGTTTCATTATTTCTTTTCTTCTTCCATTTCTTTCCTTCCTTTCTACAAATATTTATTGTGTGATTATCCTGTGCATTAAGCTACACTCAATACTAGATCTCTCTGATGTTATCTTCTTCTAGAAAATATTCTGGTCTTTATTAACAAGTAACTATTAATCAATCATGTCAAGAGTATATGCACATTGTAATGGTAAACACGTGGAGTAAGTTTTGCCTATTTACTTACTTTAAAACACATATGCTGTCTGCATAGATCAGTAGAATTCCAAAATCAGTTGTAGTGAAAATGAATCTGTTAATAATGAACACAGATAGTGCTGCTTTGGAAAATGTCATGTTTTTGCTGAGAGGCTTGATCTTCTTGTGTATGTTTTTCAGTTTCATAAAAATCTGCTTCAGAATAGTGTTTTTAAAAGCATACTTTGAAATGTGTTTGGCACAAGACACAATTTTTATCTGAACTTCCTGATAAATAAATGACCTATTTTTCCCTAGCTTTTGAGAGAGCTAGTTCCATTTCTGATAAACTTCTCTAAGCACTCTACCTCATCATCTGTGACATGAATGGAGGGAAAAAATTATATTACCTGACCCAACAGCACTTCCATAATTTCATTTTGGCTTCTGATCGTGCACACTTTCATGAAGCATCATTTAATAATTTTTTGGATAGGAGAACTACAAGAGTTTCATGATTTTTAGCTGGAAAAGAAGAAATACTATTCACTATATTTTTCTTTTGAAAAATATCCATTTGCTTTACTTACCTGCTGTACTTTTTTAGGTTATGTGAAGTCACCAAAGCACTAGATGCTTGTAAAATGGAACTGAGTGGCAGTTAATTAATGACTCTTGAATTTTAGCAATGCTGTCAGCAGAAGGTGCCCTAAATAACAAAGTAAGCAAACTCCAGTACTTTTAGATGACAGATAAGGCACATGTTTTCACCAATTTTCTCTAATACTTAGCATCCATTTCCTAGTTTGTTTAAGGACTAGTAGTTAATTAACAAGTTTTCACAAAAGGCCTCAACTGTTGCTGAGAAATGACAGGAAAAATAAAGTCTCTCCAGAAAATTTTTTAACTGACCAGGGAGAGGAAGGAATTGCAAAAAATAACTTTTGAACCAGCAACTATATGCTGGGCATTAAGGAATTACAAAGAGAATGGGAGACTGAATGAAAATGTATTTTCTAGATGGGAAATGTGAAAAGACTTAGGGGGTAGGACTCCTAAAGGAGAAGAGGGCACCATGGCGGTACCTTTAATTGCAGCCTACTAAACGAGACCGAGACTGGGAATCGCTTGAGTCGGCAGGTTCAAGACCTTCCCTGGGGCAACATAGCGAGAGACCTTGTCTCAAAAAACAGCTGGGCGTGGTGGCGCGCACCTGTAATCCCAGCTACCTGGGAAGCCGAGGTTGGGGATCATTTGAGTCTGTGATACCCCGGGCAACGTGAGCCTGCGGTTCTCCAAGCGAAATAGCGAGATCTAGTCTCAAAAAAAAAAAAAAAAAAACCAAAACTAAACAAAAAAATAAAATTAAACAATGCCACAGAGTATCATTCAAATTGTATAATAGAAATGATTAAGTATGTATTTATTGTTCATATTTGGTAAGTATATAAATATATCCAGCAAACTATGAATGTAGTTATAAATGATAGTTGATGGGGTTGGGATAAACATTATCTTCTTGTACTTAATCTATAGTCTGTATATCTCCCATAATGAATATAATTACTTTTATAAATAAAAGAAAACTTTTTAAGCCAGGCGTGGTAGCGCTCCTGTAGTCCAAGTGCTGGTAGGCAAGAGGCCAGGGATCGCTTGAGTTCACAAGTTTGAGACTACCCCAGGCAACCTGGTCTCGAAAAAGCAGGAGGATGTGGTGGCCTGCACCTGTAATCCCAGCTACCTAGGAAGCTGAGGCTGGGGATTGCTTGAGTCCATGATACCCTGGGCAACGTGAACCTGCACAGTTCCATGGGCAAAATAGTGAGACTTAGTCTCAAAAAGCAAAAAAGAAAGAAAAAGAAAAAGAAAAAAGGAGAAGAGGAATTTATATGTTATATGTTATAAAATAGAAATGGGTGTTCCTTCTAAGGTTCCATCTAAATTTTCAGGGAAAAAAAATTCAAAACTTCTTCCCAATCTTAAGGAAAAAGTTTTAAGTGTTTCACCATTGAGTATGATAAAACTGTACAGGGTGTTTGCTTTTGTTTTGTTTTCGGATTCTCTTTATTAGACTAAAAAAGTTCCCATCCCTTACTAGTATGTTAAAAGTCTTTAAGAGATAGGGAGTTTTGGCAAACATTTTTATCTCAATTGAGATCATGAGATGTCTTTTCTTTGTCTGTACATGTGATAGATTACATTGACTGATTTTTGAATGTTGAGCCAGCATTACATCCCCAAGATAAATTCTATTTAGAAGTGAGTTGTTAGTCTTTTTGCATATTCCTGGGTCCCTAATTTTTAATGCTTCATAATGTTTTACTGTATGATGATTATAGAATATGTAAATTTTTTATTGAGGTAATATTGGTTCACAGTATTGATTGTATGTGAGTTAAATTAGTTTCACACCTCTTCAGATATATGTTGCCATATATATCTGACCTTATTTGTGTTTTGTCATTTACTTGTAGATTTAATTGCTTTCTTTTTTCTCTTATTGAGAGGAAAACTCACAAAATATGTTATGAACCAGTTTTGGCTATATTTTTTGCAGTTCACTTATTAAATATATACACATTTAGTGCTGTTGCTAGGTTCTTCTTGACTTTATCATTATGAACATTCCTCTTCCCCATGGTGATAATCCTTGTTCTTAAGTCTACTACATTTGATATTAAAATAGTCACCCCAGTTTTTGCACTGCTTATCTTTCTATTTCTATTTATTTTATCTGTGTTTTTGTATGGAAAGTAGATTGCTTGCTGTGTTTGTTGTGTATTTCCTGATTGCGGTTGTCTTTATTATTTTGTTCCATTTTCTAGTTGTTTATATTAGCAAGGTGAATTAATTAATTAATTAGACTATTTTATTATAACTGAAGCAGAAATCTTAGATCTTTTAATTCTTTTTATCCATCTCATATTTTAAATGATTTGTGGTAATTTATACACCACTTTTATTTTGAAAAAGTACAGCTGAATCTTTAGACTAATACTGTACGTTTTTACAATGGTCATTTGAACTGTGGTCTCATTACTGCTAGGTTTACACTTGGTCACATAGGATGATAGAACTTTCAGAATGCCTCTGACTGGAGCATGGGATGCAGTAATCTCATTCATATGGCATGTGCCAGTCTCTTGGTTTATTTAAAAAGATGTTTTAACTAGGCAGTAGCATGGTGGCAATAAAGAGACCAAGAGCCAGCAGTTATTGCGAACCACTGAATCTGAACTTGGGAATTGTATCTTCATCAAGGGTACCAACCTCACAAGGTGTATTATCGATTTCTTTCAGATTAAATGCAGTACTGGCATAGGTCTACGTCTGCTGGAAAAGTCTGTGAAATCTACTGATATATTTATCTTTAGGAATTAGAATTTAGATATTTGTGAGATAACTAGAGCTGATGATTAAATTTTAATGTGTTTAGTTGCTTATTTTTTCAATCAAATCCTCTGATTCCCCTCCCCCCCTTTTTAGTATAAGTTTGCTGTCTTTACTCTGTTTCTAAAAGGGCTAATCTTCAGGAAGGATGCAGAAGTCATGTGTGCCTGGCAAGAAACCCATTGCCTTCTTTGAAAAAGATGCTAATTTGCTATGTATACTATGATTTGAAATTTCTTTGTAGGTTCCTGAAGCCTGATCCATTACTCATGTCTTATTGCTGAGGCTCTACCATCTAGAATGATTTGATGGATTTCTTCCTGACAGAATGAATTATACTGTGTGGTTTACTTTCACTTACTGTGTTGAGCTGATACTGGACAAAAATGTTAATATTTTCAAAGCTTGTACCATAGGAAGATTGGGCTTAGAATACAAGATTAAATTCCATTGAGCTTTTCCATAGTGTGTGAAATGCTTATAATAATTTGGTCTAGGAAATAAATGTTGGGATTTATAATTCTATAAAATATTGGGATTTATAATTCTATAAAATTCTGAAAAATGAGTAGATATCATAATTTCTAAGTTATTTCTTATAAATATATATTTGATTTCCTTTGTGCTTTGCTTTTCTCATTGAAAATTGAAAGGTGATCCTGAGTAGGCAGAAAGACTAAATAGTTGACACGTGAACTTGTTGAAATATTTTATTTTAATGCCATGTAGTTATTTTAATTTGCTTGTGTACATAGACCTCACTACCTGGGATGTGTATATGTTAGGACACAGACTACATAAATATGTTTATTGAAAGAATCATAAGACTCAAAAGGACCTTTGGCTTTAAATTGATGTGAATATGATACTGATACCAACTGAAAGGGGCAACTGAAAGCCTCTGGCCAACAAATCACAGGTATGCATCACCCACGCATAGCAGTTGTCAGACAAAAGCAGTTTAAACAATAGGGTTTTATTAACAAGGGAAACTAACCAGAAAAACGATAAGTCCTTATTCCACAAGTGGCAGTTATCTTACCCCAATCACCATTTTCAGTCCCAAAGGTCCCAAAGACACTTGTCCAAGATGGTGCCCCTTTGTCCCTCCAAAGCTGAGGTAGGCATTGTAAAGTCCAGTCTTCCTATAGCATCTTCTCTTTCCTTCTTCTCTCACCAGTGTTCCAAGCTGTTCTGCTTCTCCAAGGCTCTTCAAACTTCTTCCATAATTGCTGATGCGCAATTATGCATCAGCAATTATGCATAACCCTGGCCATCTCCAGGTATCAGCTCACTATGCCACCTTGATGCATTGCCACACTCCCCACACTGGCCACTCTTTGGCTGATCACCATGGCTCCTTGTCACTACCAGCTCACTCTTCCAGGCTTACCCTGGCCAGGCCACATGATCCTGTTCTCTCAGTCTGCCATTGTCATCTCCCTCTCCTTTTTACTTCCTAACCTTGCTTCTTCCTTTTATCTGCCCTTTGGGCTTCTCACTTCTTCTCATGTGTCTTTCTCTCAGACCCGATCCACCAGGGTATTTTGGCGCCAATACAATTTTCAACTGCATCACTCATGGCCCTGTATCAATACTTGGGTAAAAATTAAAATTCGAAGAATTTAAAAATTACAAATTGAAATTTATACTTTAAGTAAAAGAAATGTTAGAATTCACTAGGCATCATCCTCTGCTTGTGAGCAGAAGTCAATTTTTTTGGATAATTTCATTGAATGCTTGATGTATAGTCCAGTTGGTTCACCTTCGTGCTGGTACCCTTTTCACCATGTGCTGTGGTTTTCAAACTACAGACTGTAACCACTTAGCATACATGATATGACTCACTGATATCTGTCTTCACAGCTGCACTGAGAAAGTTCTGTAATCTATGGACATACGTGAGTACAGGTTGCTGGTTTACAAGGGAAGATTGAGCAGGGAAATGCTTAAAGAACACTGCAGTAGTAACAACCCAGGATAGGTGGAAAGCTGGAGAAGAAACAAACACTAGAATAAGGTTGTTTAAGCGTTTAGATGATTATGTGAAAGAACTCCCACAGGGTGCTTATATTTGACATAAACCTGAATGGCTTCAGTGTTGATGATCAGGAAATAGAGGAAATTTTATGTGTCTTCTTTTTTGAAACTCAGGAAATCAGTTGAAGCAGTATTTCTCTGAAGGCTCTAGGCGACTTACATAGTCTAGTCTCACTTGTTATGTTTTTGTATTTTTTATTGATTGCACACATATATGTTATCATTGTCTACCTCGATGTTCTCTCATCACCTTATCACCCATGAACCATCTCAATCTCTTGTGCCCCCCTCCCCTGACTTACCCCCCTTCCCCTCTTCTGCTCTATGCTTCAGTTCTGTTGGCAGTTTTGATTTTTCTTGTCCATTGTTTGTTTGTTTTCCCTGTATCCCTCATATAAGTGAGCCCATCCTGTATTTCTCTTTTTCTTTCTGGCTTACTTCTGCTAACATGATTCCTTAAAACTCCAACCATGTTACTGCGAATTATATATATTTGTCTGTTTTGATTGATGCATAATATTCCATCATGTACAAAGACATCTTTTTCAACCATTCATCATTTTGGGGACATTTAGTTTGCTTTCATATCTTGGTTATTGTAAATAGGTGGCGATAAAACGTCTAGGCATATGTGTCTTTTTGAATGAGTATTTTTGTGTCCTTTGAGTTGATTCCTAGTAGTGGGATTGCTGGATTGAATGATAGTTCCATTATCAGTAGCTTGAGGGTCATCCACACAGCCTACCATAGTGGCTGGACCAGTTTGCACTCCCACCAGTTACTGCCATGTTTTCCATAGGTTGTGAGTGGGAGCTTGCAAGGATGATGAAGTGCTAGATTTGGGTCATGGGCCATATAAATGGAAATAGGAGTCAAGGAGTAGAAGATTTGGGAATCTATTTTCAGATATTTGATAGTATGGAGTTAGGGAATACTATATTACCAGTTCTATGAATATGCTAGTACTTGACTTTTTTCTCCAATACTTTGTTATGAAAAATTTCAATTTGTTGCAAAACTTAAATCATTTTTTAGGGAACAGTGTTCAATTTTTTCTTGACTACAAAATAGCAATTTTCTTTTGTTGATTAGTAGAAGGATCAGGTCAGTTTATGCTGAGTGTTGAAACAGTTTGTTTTCTTTCGGTCTCCTGGACATGATGAACCTAAGTATCCATTAATATGAAGAGCTGTGGCAAGTGCAGAGAATGGTTACAGAAAAGCTCTTGAGGCATTATAATAAAAATACCTGAAAATGTTCCCATGTATATTTGAGACACTGTCACTATAAAACCAAATAAAGAGAAGTCTTTATAAACAAAATACAAACTAATAAAACGAACTTGAATTGTTTCATGTGAAAAATACATTTACTTGTTCAGAAGTTCTGATGTTTTTATGAAAAAAGCCTTTAGCAGATCATTATTTTAGATTTCTCCTCATATTTGCATAGATCATATTTTCTCATTACTTTGGTTTATGAATATGTGATTCCTGAAGGAAGCAGTAGATAAGCTAACAGTGAAATGGTAAGTGAGTTGAATATAAAATAATCATTTATGATTTTGTAGCAAGGCAGATATGGATCAGGTGGGAAACTTTTAGTCCCAAATAGAAGTCTTTTGTATATCTTTCTAATCAACATTCTTTAACTCTGTCAAATCATTTTTATGCCTGCCTAAGGAAGAGTTGTTAAAAAACATAATAATTGAACTACAATAGACATCTTTATTAAAATGCAAAAAGAAAGACAAGAAGAAAATCATCCAGCTCTGGATGATTGGATCATGGTATTGTTTTCCATAAAATGAGCATGGGCATGGCAATGTTAACTGACTTTTTCTCCTAGAATATCATTAGATTTTTTAAAACAATTATAGCAACATTTATGGGAAACTATTGACATTTTAAGATTATAAGTGTCTTTATTTATTGTGCACTGACTACAACATCTTTGTTCCTGAAGGCACTGGTCCAAAGATAATAGGTATGAGCAACCCTATGGCACACCAAAAATGTTGTGATTTTCAGCATAATTAGTGTTTAGATAAACTTGCTCCAACTAAAACACACACACCTCGACTTGCTTTTTTTTCCAATTGTTTTTGTATTCATGATTTCTCATTCTTTAACCAGCAATATTCATAGCTAGAAAAATATAAGTTACAAGATTTAATTATTTTTATTACATATTTAAAGATCACTTATTATCACTGGTAACTTAAAGTCTAAATTATTTAAAAGTCTACCATTTTCTCAGGCATATTGCTCAAACTCTTTGTTCATTTTTTTATTCTATTTGGATATTTAGCAATTGACTCTAAGGACAGATGACTAGATTAAATACATATGAAACTTAACTAGTTGGGCATTAAAACTATTTATCTCCTTTACTGGATAGGTGGGAAAGGTTGTATTTGTCAGATCTAGTGAAAATTTGGAATGCTAGAAAGTAAGTCCTAAGCCATTTTATGGAGTCAGATATACCTGAAGGCAGCTGTATGCGTATGGGAGCATTCATTCTGGATGAAACCAGCAAGACTCATCTTGACTACCTGGATATCTTTGATATGCCAGGGAGGTGAAACTATATGGAAAGAGGCAACATCAACCAGCTATTTTATAAACTTAATTCTTCAATTGACTATTATAAACTGTGCAAGCATGTTAGGAAGTTGTCATTGTGGTGTCAATGGTGGAATAAATCCTTGCTGTGAGGTTGTTGAGGGTCATCCAACATGTCTCTGAAGATTACATTGGGAGAAGTCTATGGGATTAGGGGATTTGTTATATGTACAGGTCCTTGAGAAACATGCACACCACACACATAAGGGGTCATGGAAAGGCTAAGGGAACTGGTTGAACCAGGGAGGCAGGGAGCTGAGAGAAACTGCGAACAAGCCCCCCTCCACCCACACTAAGAAGTGGGTGTCAGGATAGGTTATACAAACAAGAGGAGTGAGAGGATTTCATTGGTACATTTTAATATTATGAGGCTGTGATCAGGAGAAGGCAAGAGAGGAACATGTAGAGGCACTAGTTTATCACACTGTTGGCCTGATTGCCTGGGCTGGGGGCTCATAGCTTGATTATGGGACTATTGACACAGGAGGATGATGTCAAATGTTAATATTTATAATAGTCACATATTATAATTTATAACGAGTTAAATGACTAATCCAGGCTCCAAAATTGTAACTGCTAGTGCATACAGAATGACTTCTTATTTAGAATACTCTGACTTTCAAAAGGAACACATTTTCTTCCATTAATATCAAGGTATAATATATACGAATTTTCCAGAAAACTGAAATGGTGATGTGGACACCTCCCCTTTAAAAAAATATTCTTAATGAGTATTTCTCTTCTAAAGTGAATACAGTAGGCAGAATAATGACTCCTCAAAATTTCCAACATTCTTCTAATCCCTAGAATGTTATGTATCAAGGGTGGAAAAGTTTGCAGGTAGAATTAAGGTTGTTAATCAACTGTCTTTAAGATGATTAGTCATATGCAATTCATGTTCATGTTCTCTGTGATATGAGCTGTTTGTGGCCAAAAATGAGGTGGCCATGAAAATGGTGTCTACCAGCCATTTATATGCTTTCTTTTTTTAAATTTTAATTTGCTATTTTAAAAATTGATAGCACACACACACACACATATATATTTACATCATTGTCTACCCCAAGGTTCTCTACCAGCTAAACACCCATAAACCATCATCTTAATCTCTTGAGTCCATTTCTCCCTTAATTTTGCCCCCACCCCCTCTTGTTCTATGTTAACAGAAATAATCCAGAAAAATAAAGAGAACTATAGGATGATCTCACCTAAATGAGGGATAATAGGATAAACAAACAAAAGGACAAGGAAAATTTAAGTAAAGATGAGGTGACAGTCACTTCCAGAGGTCTTTCCTGTCTTGTTCACTTTGGGGGGATGGAAGACTGTGTCATGTTCCCTGACGTTCATAGGCATCTAGATCCTTGCATGAAAGATGTACTTGTACAGTCACTTGTTGGGTGTCTCTATAGCATCAGCTTTCTTTATCATCCCCATGAGATGCAGTAGACAGCAAATACTTGCCACTTTTATTTTATTTGTATTTGATTGAACAGGGAATATGTGCTTAAAGTAAAGCTTGAAACAAGAAGATAAAGCATGTACACTGCATATAGTTAATCTCCCTGCAACCGTTACTCCTAATTCTTTAGGTTCCCTCCTAGGAGGGAATTTGTTTCTCATGAATCCTCCCTGGGGTAGTCTGTTCATGTTTCAATAACTGCTCTGCTTCCCTTTCACAATAATTATCTACACTTCGATCCTACTGGATTTCTTTCCTTTGGCTTCTCTGAGGTAACATGTCACATCACCCTGGTAATGAGTACAGTGTGCTTCTGATAACACTATCAAAAGAACGAACATACTTATGTGGAACAATGGCACATTCTTTTCACATGAATATCCTATTTTCATTCCTGCTATATCTTTACACTGATCTTTTACTTCCCTTTTTTGGTGTTTGTGTGATTCTTTACATTTTGCTTTAATAATAGTTTTCTACCCTTATCTAGCTTGCCTGTAGTTTATCTTTTTTTGTCATTGATTATTTTTGTCTCTGCTTTAGAAAGAACTCTTTTATCAGTAGAACTCTAAATAATGTTGTCAATGACATTCAAAGCATAAAGCTATTAGGTAATATGAAAGGTAAATGTTTTGTAGAGATTTCCATATATGTGTATATATTTATAGATCCACATATGCACACTCTTATATGGAAACATATATATGTGATTTCTATTGTATAAAATTTAAAAATGGCACATAAAATTACTTCATAATTGCAATTTTACCTCTTTACTACAGAATGTAACATGAAACTTCATAGACTTCAAAAGAACCTTTTGGAACACTCAGGAGAGAGACAGAGAACTCTGAAGGCCATTAATTTTAACTATGAAGCATGCAGCTATGCTGTGTATTAATCTTCTCTATTTTTCTTATCACACTTATATTATCACAGACGATATAACAGATTTTTTTTTTCTTTCCTTCACTCTATGCACCAGGCAGGTGGCTGACTTTTGATCTCAAAATAAAATATGTGTCATTTTCTATGATGAGTAACTATTGAGGTTTCTTTTTTTTCCCCCTCTGAGATGTAATTGGAGATTTAGCACCTTCTTCTACAAAAGGGTTTCTCAATATAGCATTTACTTTTATCTGCTATGGAAAGCTAGGCTGAAATCCAGGGGAAATAACAGCTTTTCCTCGATTGAATTGTGTTTTTGATTAGCATTATAAAGGTCAACATTTTTGTCTTAGTTCTTTATAATATTGTTAGTATCTGTACCTTAGAACACCCTTCTCTTTTCCTATTCTTTGCTTCAACAAAAATCTTACAATTACACATTGTATATCCATGTCTTCCATGGATTTTGTATTGAACTATTTGTTAATAACAATAGATTTCCCATTTAGTTACCAGATCATTTGAAATTGATGCCTATGAAAAATGCAGATAGATTTCTTTGGGTTCACACACCCTTGTGTCTTGGCTTTGTGGTAGACACCATACAATGAACCCTGGACAATGGATTACTAGGTGCATTCATTTTTATTATTCTATAATAAACTACTTAAAATTTAGCAGCTTAGAATAGCATAAATGATCATTTCACAGTTTCTGCGAGTTAGGAGTCCAGGTGTGAGTTATGTCTATTTAAGACCACAGCAAGTTAATATCAGGGTGTCAGTTGGGGGCATAATCTCATCTAATGTTTGGAGTCTTCTTCAAAGCTCATTCATGTTGCTGGGAAAACTCAGTTCTTTGCAGATTGGGGACCAAACCTTTTAGCAGTTTCTCCTTTCTAGAAGCAATTGACACGACAACTGTCTGTTTTTTCAAGGTCTACTGGAGATGTCCCTTGGTTACTTAGATCTAGATCTCTAGATTTCCCATTTTTATAAAAGATTCACCTGAGTAGGTCAGTCCTTCCTCGGATGATAATCCTTTAATGAATTTCAAGTAACTGGGATAGGGAACCTTAATTACATCTGCAAAATCCACTCACCCTTTTCCCTGTGGCTTACCAGAGTCACAGAAGTGATATTCTATTATATTTTCAGGTGCTGTTCTGACACAAAGGGGGAAGAAACAAAATCTTACATAGCAGGAAGTGGGAATCTTGGAAGTCATCTTAGCAGCCTTAGGGACTAAGAGAGTCCCATTCATGTTGAAATAGAGAAAGCTGCATACTCATTTCCAGAGGAAAATAATTTTCCTTGTTTAGTTTGTGAACGTTTTTCCTCTGAAGAATTTTTCATAACCTATTCCTAGATGAAATTAAGAGTAATCCTCAGTTCAGAAATGGAGAAAAACATCCCTGAAACCCGATTAAGTGACCTGGACTCTGCTTACACTGGGCCCACATCACAGTAACAGGACTATTACTGTTAAAACTTTGAGGATGCTTTTGTTTCCAACTTCATTTAGAATAAATAATAGACTGTCCTTCAAGTTAAAAAAATCTTGAGTCCTAAATTGCATTGGTAATGAAAAATCTATTCGATCCTGAAAAACAGGAATGGTAATAGCATATACATGAAAGAAATAGATATTAGTCTTTTTTTTTTTCCTGAACCAGTCAATGATATTGAGCATCAATCCTGTTTTCTGCCAGTATCTACATAGGCTGGTAATTTTTTTCTCTGTGCATAGAAAGTAGTTCCCATCCCTTCTTTTGCCATAAAATTAGTATATGGCATTCTTTTGGGGCCTATATAAAGACAGTTCCTAGTTTAAGGAATTTAATGCTTACGTTTGATTCTTAGACTATTAACTTCTAGAGTTCAACTCCAATGGACACTTTGGTTAAAAAATGAATTATCAGTAATCACCTGCTACAGATACCCACTTGCCATAGTCAAATGGTACTTGCTATAAACCAAACTATTTATTTGTATTTATAGAAAGTGATTAAAAAACCATAAAAACATGTATGAAGTATCAATGCCAATTTTGGAAATGCAGTTTATTTTTGTTCGGTCTGAGTAAGCTTTAGAATGGCTCTAAATAAATGATGGTCTCACTTATATGAGGGACAAAGGGAAAACAAACAATCAAGCATACAAGAAAAATTTAAGACTAATTTTTAGCAAAATTAACGCTTAGACTATGAAGAAAGGGGGATGGGGAGAAGCTGGGGATGGGGGGTAACACAAAAGACTAAGATTATTACCTGGTGGTAAGGTGGTGGGAGAATCTGGGCTAGATAACAATGTAAAATAAAATAAATAGTATAATAAAAAAGAAAAAAAGAGAAAAATAAAGTACTTTTCTTCAAGTAAACTTCCAAAGGTTTCCATTGAAAGGACATGTTTTGAGGGTTGGCAAACAGGTTACCCATGATGAGGGTGTTCAATGAGGATGTGAAGGGTCAATTTTGAATGGAAGATTGGGTCAGCCCCCTTCTCCCCATTTAGCTGATAGCATATGGGTTTGTATATGCCCAGCCAGGGCGAGCAGATGCTACATCTCTCTCCCCCTCTGGTCATCTGTCCATCACTCGCCAAAGCTTGGGTTATCTGCCTGACTGACCAGAAGGGACTCAGAAACAAAACTGCAGACATCCCTACAATGCTCCTTCCATGTGTTCCTTCCATTGTCAGACACAATTCTGGGGCGTGGTCCAAGTCCTCCTCACGGCTTCTACATGCAATTTATTCACTACAGTAGATTTCACGTCCACATGCTTTGTATAAAAGATTGTCTTTAATATGAATACATGCCTAAGGAGGTAAGGATTGTTCAAAGCTTGTTGCAGGACTTGCAGCTAGGCTAGGTAGGCAGTGCAGGCATGGTTGGGGGAGGGTCTGGGAGGCAAGCAGACAACCCAGCTTCCCAGCCCCCTGGGATCTTTGTGCACAAGCTTCTCTTCTGTAGTTGCATTGCTTGTCATTGTGTCATTATTCTAGTTATAGTCATCTGCTGTCCCTACCTCTACCATGGCTATGCCTGCTTACCTCTACCCTACACATACCCGCACCCTTGCTTTTGGGGTACAAGTAGGCATGTCCAGTGCTCATATTCCCAAACACCTTTGCATAGGCCACAGATGATAGCCACAGAGGATAGTATCATGAGAAAACCTGACAGGTCATACACCTGACAGCCATCTAGAGTAAAAATATCTTTTTTTGGGGGGGGGGCATTTATTGTCTAGTTTATAAGCTTTTGGCTTTCTTTTAATATACTTACATGTTCTGATAGTTGGAGGAGATGCTAGAAAAGATCTCCAAGGGAAAAGGCTTAAAATGTCAATTGGTAAGAATGTGTCTTTCTGGACTTGTATATTATATAGTATTTATAAAGCACTAGAAGCTCCCTCATTTAGCATTGTTTTTAGCTGTGAATTTCAGTGAAATTTCACTCTTCCCATCCTTAGTCTATATTTAGCTTTATCATTAAAACAGGGAGATCAGGATTTCCTGTGCTTTTACCATAAAGTAGAAATAGCTTGTATTTTACTATGAAGTACAGATTTGGATACAACTGACTTTCCAGGAAGTTGGTAACTTTCACTCACTTTATATTTGAGAATTTGCTTTAGCACCTTCATTACCTTTATTTATTTTCTTTTCAGTTTCATTGGCAACAACTGCATCTCAGCATTTCAAAGACATGATATAGTACAACACAATCTTAGAATGTGGAAGTATATGTAGAAACAAGGAGTATGTGGCGATGACAGGAGATGGAGTTAGATATAAGAAACAGGATGGTTTTTGGTGTTTGGTGCGTATGGTGTGTTTGCATGTACAATGCTGAATCAAGGATTTGGATTTGTGTTCTGAGAAGACAGAGACATTGTTAAGGGACTTTAATTTACAAAATGGAATTGTGTGATTTGATGCTGTCATAAGGGTCTTGGTTGTTAGAAGGAGATGCCTTGAAAGGGTTTCCAGATTGTCCATCACAAGGGTTGTTAGGCTAATTATCATATTCCAGATTGGAGATAGCATTAACAATAATTTAAAAATAATTATATTAGAATAATATTAAATCAAATAAATACAATAAGTAAATTAAGTAATGAATAAACTGAAATAAATTAAATTCATTAAAAATAATTAAAAAAGAAACTAAGCAGTGTAAGGAGGATCAGGGTGATAGTCTTGAAGTTTTTATTTCTAGTTCAGTCATGAAATTATTTTTTCTTAGCATCTTAAATCTTTATTCAAAATTTTAAATCTCAGACATAGTCTTAGAACTTTATGCTTTATGCTGCAACACAGCAAAAAATTCGAAGCTATTAAATCAGAAAACATTCTTAAGAAATTGATTGATGATGTTATTTCTAAGGATTTTGTGGTAATTTGGAAGAAATAGATTTTAGAGAATGGTGCTAGGGCAGACCAATTTCAAAAAATGCCCTCAATTTCCCACCGCTACCTATGATGTCACTTGCCATTAGAGGGTGTTCTATTTGCCACCCTGTTGAATTTGGTCTGAACTTGTGACTCATTTTAGCCGATTGCATGGTGTGACAATCTGAGCTTAGGCCTTAAGAAGGTTTGTACTTTTTTTTTGCTTTCCCTTTGGGGGACTTTTCCACTAAGAGTAGATATACCACAGGTTCTTAGACCTGTTGTCCCAACTAACATTGTCTTCCACCAGCCAATCCCCAGGTGGTATAACCAATCCTCATTGCCAATTGTAGGGGGAGCAACCTGTATGTGATACCAAATGTAGTGCACAGGCATCAGGCTCAGGTTCTTTATTGGTCTGGCGGTTACACAGATGCACCAGGCGTGGCAGGGCAGAGGAAGAACTGGGGAGCTGGGGAGCCCCTGCAGGAAACTTCACACTCTTTCTCTGTCCCCTCTCTCTATTCCCATGCTCTCTGTGTGCTCACGCTAGCGCTCCCTGCATCTCTTTATCATCTCTCTCCTAGGCCCACGTGTGCACACGTACACATTCGCACACTATTGGATTGCACAATCATAGGGAAGATGCAATATCCCAGGTGCTGGTTCTGCAGGCTAATGGAGGAAAAAGCCTGGCTAACTCACTTACCCTGCACCCCCACTTGACCAAGTGCAGTAACATAGCTGAGTTCCACTGAACCCAACTGAGATTAGCGGATTCACCCAGTCAACCCTAGCGTCCTCTACACCAATGTTTATTGTTGTAGGAAACTTTGTCACTGAGGTTTTGGGGTTATTTATCTTTCTTAACTTATATATAAATGATAAGGTCAATAGAATGAAAATTACAATAAAACAAAAGTATAGCTCTTATGATTTTGGAGCATTTTGGCTAATATACCAGAATAACATGAAGTAGAACCCAAGAGTTCCTTTTCTTTCTAACTCTAGATTGTGTGTTTCCAGCTATTCTGGCAACTTAGAGTGGATATATTTACTATTTCCATTGAAATAAATTTATAATGACCATTTTCAAATATTCTTGAAGTCATTGCAAACTAATTTGATGTTTATTTTTCGAGATGCTTTTAGTTATACCAAACACTTGCATAGATTCACTGAAATGCCTGCAGAGGCCATTCCTGTAACATAACTGAGTGAGCAATGCTGGGAGTAATACTAGTAGTGCTGAAGACTGTAGAGTGAAGGACACATTTCCAATACAAAGGCATTAAATTAAAGAAACAGGCAACAAGCACTGGCGAAGATGTGGAGAGAAAGGAACACTCTTACACTGCTGGTGGGAATAAACTGGTCCAGCCACTATGGAAAGCTCTGTGGAGGACCCACAGCTAATGAAAATGGAACTACCATTTGACCCAGCAATCACTCTTCTGGGAATCTACTCAAAGGAGACCTCAATACTTATACCAAGGGACACCTGTACTTGGATATTCATTGCAGCACTATCTGTAATTGCAAGAACATGGAAACAATCCAAATATCCCAAAATAGATGAACAAATTAAAAAGATGTGTATATATACACAATGGAACATTACTCATCAATTAAAAATGACAAATTTGATGCATTTGAGATAGCATGGATAGCTCTAGAAGGAATCTTATTAGCAGAAACACGTCCAAAAGAGACAGAAATCAAATAGTTTCATTAATATATGGGATATAGAGAAAACAAACAAAAGGCCAAGAGAAAAAGTCAAAACAAGCTAACAATCAAACTAAAGTACACAACTGGGGGTGGGAGGGACGAGTTGGAGCAGTCTTTAAGAAAGAAAAAGAACAGTGATAGCTGAATGTAACATATGTGAGGGTTAATTCAGTCCATAGGTTGCTAGTTTGTGACCTGTTTTAAAATGTTGACTTCTGACCTATGATTAAGGACTAGTCAAACTTTATATTTAATAACTGAATTTGAGGCTGAATTTTGTGACTAGAAGAGAGTGAAAGACGGGTGAGATGTTTGATGTCCTTTACATCTGTCATTGGTTGTCTAGTAATGATTAGCACATATTCTATTGAGTCCAGTGTTTTTCCCTTTTCCCCATGTAATAGTACAAAGTCAACACTTCTGGAAAAGTAAGTAAAAATCCCCCTTTCTGGAGCCCTGTCTTTAACTAATACCTAGAAAGAATTATTGTAGTTGTTACACAACTGAAGGTGACTTACCCTTTAGTGTTCATGAAAGTTCACAAAGGCATTGCTTAATCACTCACTGTTACAGGCCAGCCCTGAAGTGGATCTTGTCAACAGACTCCTAGAATTGGCTTTTTATGTTTACACACACAAACACTATTTCAGTTTAGCTGCAGGGCTTTTCTCACTGAATATTAGAAAAATTGAAAACAAATGTCCATTAAAATGCCCTTGTCCTCTTGAGCACAGTCCAGAGATTCAAAAGAATGAATACTCAACTTATTTAGAGTGAGTTCATTAACTATACAGTTCAGCCTCTGTCATCGTTTGATTTTTCTGTATACCTCGCCTTACTCTTGGATATGGATATGCAACATTACTATACACACAGTTATTGTGACAGTAAGGCAAATTTACAAAAAGTAAAAATACATTCCCCAAGAAACATTTTGAGAGATATAAAGTAGAACCATGGACAAAGAAATACTGGAAGAAGAAAATTGTACTGCAATTACAGTAGCAGTAAGTATAGAGTAGTTTGAAAGAGGAATAGTGGTAGCCATAATACCTACTGATTTAAGTAAAGAAAGAGCATAAAGGAGTACTTGTTTTCAAAAGCTCCCATGATTTCTCATAATTTTCAGAGAAATAGTGTTGTTAGTATAGAATGTAATAGCCCTTCAGTAAAGACATATTAAATGCTTAACATGATTGACAACCTATCATAGCATTCAGATATAAGTTTTCTAAACTTAATCAATGTCAATGTAATGAACATCACTATTCCTTGCATTAGCAAAAAACGCAGAGAGTAAAATGCTTGTTGCAACTAATAGTATTTATCTATAAGTTTTCATTATTTTTATTTTGCTATCTCTTTCTGGAAAATAACTCTTGGATCTCCTTGCTAATTATTGGGCAATTTATTCACTTACTTCCTCATTCAAATAATGTTTAATGATTATTTTAGGGTGCTAGGCATCAGGCCACAGAAATGACCACAGTAATGACCACAGTATTTTATCATGAAACTTATGTTCTAGTTGGGGAAAAATAGTTTAAAAGATCATTAAAGATACACAAATACACAAATAATTAAACAGAACAGTTTCATATTTAGATAAACATCTTAAAGAAATAAGCAAAATAATGCCAGGGAGAGTAAAGAATTTGGATTTAAATGGGTGGATCAGGAAGATATATGTGTGTTTACACACACACACACACACACACACACACACACACAGGAATAGTGCTCAGCTATAAAAAAGACAAACTTGCCATTTGTAACAACACGGATGGAACTAAGGGGATTATAGTAAATGAAATAAGACAGAAGGAGAAAGACTGGATGTTATCACTTAGATGTAGAGAAACAAAGCAACGGTTCAAATAAAGTCAAACCAATAACAAATCCCAGAAATCTGACAGTAGAACTGAGACTATCAGAGCTGGAGAGGAGAGAAGAGATTTAAGTGGGGAGGAGGGAGCACAGTGGACTATGGCAGAGGACTGTAGATGCTGGTAAATGTAGACTGGTACCAACACTTGAAAGGTGAAATCCTATATCTCTAAACCACAAACGATGCTGTAAACCAGTGCTTTCTCAATAAATACAAGTAAATCAATTTAAAAAAGCAATAGGAGTCAGGATAAATTGGTTAATCCACAATGAATTAAGTCTTGACTAAAGTAGCATATTTGCAGTCAGCTAGTGCTTAAAAACCAGCCATTCAGAAATAAATTTTCAGTATTGATGGACTAGTTTGTTTGCTACCAACTTTCCCACTGGGCATAACTAAACAGCTGGAATAAATTGATAGCATCAGCAATTAAGATAATAAGCTATCAGATGACATCAAGACAGTGGAATATATATGAAGAAATACGTAGAAATGAATCCAGCAGTTGGAGGCAGTTTCCTTTTGAGCCAGTTGCTGATCTAAAAATGACAATTGAAAAACTCAAGTCAAAACCTTGGCTTAAAGATGAGGTGTTGATATGCAATTTTAGCAGCCCCTGGGAGCTGGCAACCAAATTAGTTTTGTGACTCTTTAAATACTTGAAGTTTCTATTTGGAAACTTCAAAGATAATTGGTAGGAGAAAGGGTGTACTGGTGACAAACAATATCTTTCTTTTTTAAATTGCCATTATTTTTATTTATTCTTCAAATAATTTTATTTTAATAACTTTTTTGAGCAATCAGCTTACAAAATTTTTCCTGCATTTTTATTGATTGCACACACACACACACACAAATTATATCATTGTCTACCCCAAGATTCTCCCATCACCTTGTCACCTGTGAACCATATTTAACTCTTATGCTCTCCCCCTCTCCCAATTTTACTCTCCTCTCCCTCTCTTGCTCTGTGCTTCAGTTCTGTTGGAAGTTTTAAATTTCTCTTGTTTGTTTTTTTGTTTGTTTTCCCTGTATCCTTCATATAAGTGAGACCATTCCATATTTTTCTTTTTCTTTCTGGCTTATTTCCACTAACATGATTCCTTCTAACTCCAACCATGTTGCTGCAAATGATACAGGTTTGTCTTCTTCTAAGAAAAATATTCCATTGTGTAGACATGTCACATCTTTTTCAGCCATTCATCAGTTTTAGGGCATTTGGGTTATAACCATATCTTGGCTATTGTAAATAGAGATGTGATAAACATCCAAGACATATGTCTTTTTTAATTAGTGTTTTTGCATCCTTTGGGTAGATTCCCAGTAGTGAGATTGCTGGATCGACTGGTAGCTCCATTTTCAATAGAGGGTCCCCCTCACAGCCTTCCATAGTGGCTGGACCAGTTTGCACTCCCACCAGCAGTGTAAGAGTGTTCCTTTAACTTCATACCCACACCAACACTTGTTGTTGCCATTTTTGTTTGTTTGTTTGTTTGTTTTAATATGGACCATTCTTACTGGTGTAAGATGGTATCTCACAAAGAAAAAGATAAAGCATATTTCATGATGAAGAAGGCCTGATTATATTGTTGTGATTACTCCCTGGCCTAGTTACTACCAAGAACAATTATAAATCCTCTCTAAGGAAATTATCAATATTTGGAATTTTCACTTTATTGAACATTGAATCTAAAGTTTCCAGAGATACAGCAAGATATGAGTTGAATAAAAAAGTAAAAAGAAAAATATTTGGATAATAGAACATACAGAAGATTCAGATATTGGAATTACAAAACTATCAAACCTGGATTTGAGACAATATTATTAATAATCTTTAATATGTTAATAATCTTTAACATTCATGTAAATGTAAGGATTTGATAGGGAAGTGAAAATGATGAAAGAAAAATAATAAATAGGATTTCTCGGACTAAAAGGACAGTAACTGGAATTAAGAATTTAGTGAATCATCATATTAAATATAGCTAAAGAGAGAATTGGTATACTGGGAGATAAGTTATAAGAAAATACCCAGCCTGAAGCACAGTGAGATAAAAGGATGGAAAACACGGAAAAGGACATATGTTTCATATGGGGCATGGTTCATCATGGTTCATATGGGAAAAGGTTCAACACCTATAAACTTAGAGTCCCAGGAAAAAGTCTGAATTTTGTGTCTGGAAGGAAATGTGGCAGAAAGGACGTTTGAAGAGAGAATTACCAAGAAAACTTGAAGCACATTTAGAAAACCCTGCAGGAGGATTACAAAGAAAACCATATTTAGGCACAACAAAATGAACCTTTTTGAAACCAAAAACAAAGAGGAAATATTATAAGCAGTTGGAGAAAAAAAACATTATTTTCAATAAGGCAACTATAAGACTGATGATGGAGTGTTTAAAGTAGCAAAGCTTCTCACTTCTAAAACATAATTTTAAATTCATTGAAACCACCCTTCAAAAAGGGTAAAATGAAGACATTTTAAAAGTAAAAATGATTATAGCCAGAACACTTTAAATACTAAAGAATATTTTATTTTAACCACAAACTTTGTGGTTGAAAACAATTCCAGTGTATATTTTGCATACAGCTTGGTTAGAGTCAACCAAGATGGACAATGTATATTTTACTTAAGATGGACAATGTATATTTTGCTCACAATTTGATTAGAGACAGCTTATTACTGCTTAAGATGGCATCTACTCTAGAGTTTCCAAGGTGGGGAACCAGAATCACCTTGCTCACAAGTCTGGTAGCCAATAGTGGTGCTGGATGAGATCTCTGCTGGGTCTGTGATTTGAAACACACTTTGTCTTTGCAGTTGGTTTCTGAGGGATGGAAGGGAGAGAGGGGAGGATGAGAGGATAGAAGAGAGATTTGGTTGAAGATTATTGCAGAGGAAATGGGTATATGTCCTAACTATGAATAAGACTTGTTCAACAAGCGCAATGATACTAAATGAGGGACATCATGGTAAGAGATGACATTGGAGCTTGGTAGGAGAGGTAGACAAGAAAATTCTAAGTCATCACTAGCATTTCAAGTTTCTATTCTGTGCATCAGATGCTATTTAATTTGTTGGTTTGAGTTTTTCCATGAAAGTATTGTATCTGTAAGCATCCCTGGGAAGAGAAGATGGGGTGTTATATTTAGGAATTTTCTTTGTCAACATACCTAAAAATGATTAGTAAAAATCTATCATCATGTTTAGTCTGATTTTACATTTTTTCAGCTTCATTGAAAGAATTTTTCTCATTGAGTTCATTAACATACCTATCATCTCACTTGGGGGGGGGGGGAGATGGAGAGCATTTGAGTTCTCCCCTCGTAGGAACTTTTAATTATATGATAAATGCTATAAATGAACATCACTATAAAATAAATTAGTTCCTCTGCCTTGAGTCATTTTATAGCTGAAAGCTTACCCTTTTATAAATCTTTCCCTATTTTCACTACACTTAGTCCATGGCAACCACTTTTCTATTCTCTCTTTTTTTTTTTTATGGATATGACCTTTTAAAAAAGATCCTACAAGTGATGCCTCACAGTATTTATCTTTCTATCTGACTTAATTCACTTAGCATAATTCCCTCAAGTGATAGTCCCATTCTCTTGGCATTCTGATTTCTAGAATTGAAGAATAACTTTACATTTCTGAACAATTAATAAATGCTGTTAGTGTAGTTTATTGGGTAAATAGCCTAGTGTTTTATTATACTAATGATGAGCAACTTCACATATCAGTTACATTCTGCAGTCACTGCTGAAATCTCAATGGGTGGGAGGTCATGGGGCATAATATTGTGAAGATTCAAAGATTCATGGTTTGACCATAAACCGTAGGAGATTACTGAAAATCTGCTCTTAGTAACATTTGTCACTTTTTCCCCCACGGTCCAGCCTAAATAAAAAATAGTTAATGAAATGTTACTGGAGATAGCTTCTCTTCTTCCTCACTCTCCTTCACCCTCCTCTCACTCTTGGGGCAAGTTAAATCACACAGTTGAAGAGATAAGATCACAATGCCTTCAACATAAATGGACTTGAAATATCAGTGTGGGACGAAAGAAAAAAGTGGAACAAAAAGAGGAAATGTACTTTTTCTTTCCATAAGGTCTACCTCTGCCGCCTTTAATTGGATTATTAAATCCAGAGGAAAAAAAGGCCCCTTAGCAGCTTTCAAAGTGCACTGACAGATACACTTTGCAATTGTTCTGCTTAAGCGCTTCTCCTTAATAGCTTTAATAATAAATTCAGTTTTCTGGCAGGAGATAAATTCCTTTAGAAAGTCTCCAATCCAAATAAATGCAGAATTTCTAGGTGCCCTGACACTATTATCTGATTTACAACTGAAAAAGGTATAGTCATTTGTGGGACCTTTGCTATTAGAGTGAAATCATCTTCCTTTCTCTGGAGATGCCATGTGTAAGGGGTGGAAGTTCAGCAGTCTAGCGGCTTTGCTTTTGCCTCTAATTTCCTTCTCTTACCAAGAAGGCACCTATTTCAAAGCACCCAGTCTACCCCACAAGATCCAGGAAATACGGTATCTCAGGGAGTTCTCAAACCTCCCAAGTTAGTTACTCTCTTCTCTGAAATCTCATAGCAAGTAACCCTTAGAGAATTTTTTACACTATTTAAAAAATTCATTATTCTCTACTCAGGCTGTTGGTTCTTTAAGGACAGAGATGTTGCTTGTTTTAAATTTTTCTCTTGTGGACCCAGTAAGATCCCTAGTACAAAAGATCCCTAGTGAAGGAAGACTATTGAATATATTGTCTCAACTCCAACCTTCACAGTTACACATAGCTTCACATAGTTCATGCTTTTTGCTAAACAATATGTCTTACTAGCTCTCATGTGATTCATACTGTTGCAGTGACTACGAAGGAGAAATGCAGATTAATTATCTGGCAGAGCAAAAGTGTCATGGCACCTTCAAAATGATTCATTACAAACAAAGACAGTCAGAATAAGTCCTTTAATTGAAATCCATTCTTTGCAGCATATGTGTTGACAAAAAAAATTATCCTGGATTATCCCACAGCAATAAAGCACGTTATTTGATTTCCTGTCACAATTAGGGGAATTGATATATATAACATCATTCAACTTACTTTCAACACAAGTAGTTCAAGCTAATGAATAAGTATATTATGACAGTGAAAATAACTTGATGCTGTATTCCAGTTATGAAAGATGTGTTATGTTCTATATTAAAAGTAAAAAAAGGTAAGCAGATAAGTTATTTATAGATTTCAGCCTCTGGGACACCAATCTTCTGTATATTGATTCACCTGATGTTATGAAGACTAGAGCTAAGACTAAATGATCAAAGATCTCATAGGAACAATTCTTATATCTGTATGAATAAAGAAGTAGCAGCAATTAAAATGATGACACTGATCCTTATTTGTAACAGAGCAAGTTTATTCAGAATAGGAATAGCAATTTTGCCCATAGCATAACATTTATTAGTTTTACTCCGAATCTGCCCTAAACTTTTAAATTATTTTTAAAAATTCCAATAAAAATAAAGTACCACTTTAACTTTCTATCACACTGTGCAAATAAACTTTGATGGTGTATAAGAAAACCATGCAAAAGAACTGCCAAATAGATGAAGAATTTGAGGCAGACAAAAACACTGACTAAAGTAGGAAAATAAAGTGTGTGTGCACAAAGAATGCAGTCAGAATGGACTAAATGTTTGCCAAAAAGTCAGCAGGACATCAAGAAGGGCACTAAAATGTATAATTATTGTTTAATGTCCTTACTGCTAAGTTAAACAGAAGACATGTACTTGGATTAATTTTCAATGCAATTTGTTGTAGCAGAAAGTAACCACTTTATTAATTATATTACATTCATGAGTATTTTTAAAAAATAGAGTATCTTCCTATATCTTTTTAATAGTCTAGTTAAACATGGCTTCTTTTTTATATCATTCTTTTTATAAATAATTTTGTTTATATATATATTTATATATATATTTATATATATATTTATATATATATATAAAATCACATCTTTGTATTCCCCAGGGTTCTATTATTCTTAACCATGAAAACAAAGAAAGTTACATTTGTGAATACATTCCCTGTGCTTCTAGGAATATTCTTTGGTGTGAAGTTACATACTTCAGTAAGTATGTAAGTTGTAAGCTTTAGTAAACAATATAATTGACGTTCAAGCTATTACACTCCCACCCGCATGATATGAGAATTTTGGTTTCTCCACATCATTAACACAGTTATTTGATCTATTTTATCTCTTTTATTTATTTCTTCTGAATGTATAGTGGTAGATTATTATAATTGCAATTTTTATTTTGCTCTTAAAGAAATAACTCTTGTAGTAGCATGACTTGGCTTGAAGAGAGAATACACTACATATAGACAATAGAACTTAAAGCTTGGATATTGCAGCTGGGTACCAAAAATAACTGAGGCTGAGAATCTGGAGAACTGGAATGATAATTATGCCATTTTTAACTTGAAGACACTGAAAAAAAAAAGGGTTTGGGGAGACGATGATATTTATATTGAGATATAATTAATATTTACATGGAGATCACATGGTTTTAGACTTTTCAGAGAATTTCCTTTTCTAGATCACTAAAAAATTGTAAAAAAGGCAAATTCTAAAGTTCTAATTCTTACTAGTCATTTTGTAATAATAAATCAAAGTTTGTTTTGAAAAAATGCATCAGAAACTGCTAATATGCATTGATAAAAGATAAGCTTTTCTGGAAGACTAGGTCTATATGCACCTATACAATTTTTGTAGCACACTTTTGGTCTGATAATAGTGAAGATCTGCAAAATATTATGCACACTTATTGTAGAATTAAAGCCAAAAATTTAGAGAATGGGTGAATTGCTTGACAATGTAGTTAGATGAAAATTTTCTAAGAGGATTTTTCATTAAAAGAGTAGGTATTTGGACAAAATCCTAACATTTTAAAAGAATTTTAAGAATTCAGTTACATTTTAAGATATAGAAAACACAAATAATATTGTTTCACTGTTCTTTAAATTATTAGAAGTCCATCTATTTTAAGAGAAATAAATTTTACACAAATATGAGTTCTAAAATACAGGAATATGAAGTAATGTAATGACATAATGATTCTAAATGTAATAATTGAATTTTATGTCTTCCTCTCACAATACTTTCTACTATATAGAATAGTTTTTTTGCTTCACCCATTAGCTAGATTGATCTACTCATGATTTCATGATTTTTCATGATCTACTCATTTATTTCATGATTTTTCATGATCTACTCATTTATTTCATGATTTTTTGTTAACTAAAAATATCTACTTTTCAAGACCAGCTATCAGTTATTGAAAGTAAATATTTGGTTGTAGATTTTTTGTTAGTACTCTTTTAAATAATACATTTAGAAATGCTTTTGGACATTGTAGTTGAAAATTTTGCTGTAAATTTTCCTTTATAGTTAGAGGATGCTTGTCTTCTCTTCAATTTTGAATTGTTAATTCTTTAAGGTTGACTTAGTTGGGAGTAAGAGGAGGATTAATAGTTGGGTGATCTCCCCCTCCAAATCTTTAGAATTTATTGCACTAAAGGTTCATTTCTCACTGCCATCACAGGACAGTGGTGCTCTGCAGAGATTTTACTCAATATGCTTGAGATTTTTCAGATGATCAGGAGAAATGGGTTAGTTGCTTGGTGTCCTGGAACATTTGTATAGTTAGAAGTCTTCAGACAAAAAGAGCTATTGCAAGTCCTTCCCTAGTCAGTCATAAGGAAAACTAATAGAAAATTATATTTATTATTTTTAAAAGGTACTTTTTCTTGAGTTTTCATGTCCACAAAACCAACCATCCTATATAGCTTAAAGAAATATAAAGATTCAAAGTAATTCCTATCAAAATTCAAGCAGCATTCTCCAATAATAAAGATCATGAAGTTTATTTTGAACTATAAAGAACCAAGATAGCATAGATATGGCCGAGAAAAGAAAACAAAAGTGAAGATATAGCTCTTCCCGACTTCAAACTATAGTACACAGCAATAGTAATTAAAAGAGACACATTAATGGAACTAAAAGACCTGAAAGTCACATATATGAAAAATTTTCCTCTATGACTTGCATGTAAACATGAAGTCATAGAATTCATAGACAGAAATTTAGGCAATCAGTAAAGGGTCCTTGTCATCTAAAGTCTTAGAGTTATGTTTAGGGACTTAGCGCTAACATCAAGGGAAACAAAATGCAAAAATAAACAAATGGGGGTTAATCATACTACAAAACTTCTACACGGGTAAAGAAAACTGCATAAAAATGCAAAGACACACTTCAGAATGGTAGAAACTATGTCTCTGTCACATTCTGACAAAGGGTTCATATCCAAAATATAGAAATCTCAACAATAAAATAACTGTACAGTTGAAAAAATGGTATATACAATATTTGTCTTTCTGTAACATCTCACTCATCTTTGTGCCCTCAGTGGTTTTCCATGTGGTCAAATATACGTTTTCTCCTTCTTAAGGATGAGTGGTATTGATGTTTCATTTTATGTAGACTTAGAATTTTTAAGTCTCTTTTTCTTTTTTTCTCTTTTTACCTTTCAACCTCCTTCAGACATTTCTCCCATACTCCAAAGCCCACCTTTACTAACCAACAAATGGTCTTTGTTTCTATGAGCTTATTTCTTTCACTTCTCTTAAAATTCTGAGAAAAATATCCAATAATTTTGCTTTTGTGTATGATAAACTGAGAAAAAAAGAACAATTCAATTAGATATATTTTAACTAAAAAATTAGTGCTTTTCCAATGTGATAGATGAAATATTTTATACATTTATATTTATTCCTTTCATATTTTTAAATTATAAAGTTTATAGTTTCATGTTTGTATTATAGGTTATTAAATTTTTTTTCTAGCTTTTTAAAATGTAAGTAATTGTATCTTACAAAATGAATCAGATTCCAGCTTGCATGCAAAACTACATTTTTAGTGACTCCAAAATGAACAATGCTCATCATTCTGAAGATTTAAATGTTATATATATATATTTTTTTTTTCATGGCCCAATTAGACTTTATAAGCTAGCACATTACATCTGTAGGATCTTGAAGCTTGAATAATTTTCCACAAAATAAGTATAGCACAGTGCTGGTCATGAACTTTCTCTGTAATTTCAGATGGCTCAGGTACTTGACCTTATTTTCAGTGTCTGGAGTCCCACATTTCCTGCTGATAGACTAAGTTTATTGAACTCTTTCTCAGAGACAAGGTTGTGGTTTACCAGATTAGCTTATTCTGTGCTTGGAAGTGTTTGTCTTTCAACCTGCAAAGAGGCACTTCTTAATTGTAGGTCTGCAGCTTGTGAAAGAGAGTGAAATAACCAACACAAATAGAGTACTTAATCTTCATTTGTCAAAACTGTGGGTGCTTGGCTTCTTTGATTTACATAATGAAAAGTTAAATAAATTTCTGTAAGATGCAATTTCTACAGATATTCTATTTTTAAGTTGTGCAAATAAGAATGATAAATCAGAAATAATTCAGTGTTTATTTGAATTGGCTGTGGAATAATTGTCTGCCTTATTTATATAGAATTTTCCCTTTCTATTTATCTGTAGTAACTTCTGCATATTTTAAGATGGCTGAATGTAATTTGTAATGATAATGAAAATTAAGGAGATAGAAAGTTTATGTTTTAATTAGCTCTGCCTGTAAGGGAATTTTCTGAAAAAGACATGTAATTTTAACTCATGCCTCAAACAAGTAAAAACGAAATTCTGTCTGTTAGTAAACAATGTAATTATTAGATTGCATTTGATTAAAAACTGTAATTTCTTGCTGTAAAGTTGCTCATTCAGTTTGTTGCCTATTTTTGAAGATGGTCCTGGACATTTCAGAAGTTTTTGTGTTTGAAGCCACTATTTGCTCTTTGATGAAAAGATTATATTTTTGTATAACACATATTTCTTATTCCAGGTAACATTAGATGGTATTTTGGATCACAAAACAAATACAAAATGACTAAGCCTAGATTTCAGAGTTTTCAACCAACAGTCATTTGCTGATTGCCTAATAAATGCATATTACAATATTTATCTTTAGGAACCAGAGGGTTATGTTGCTTGATGGATATCAGAAAGATAGAATTCATAGTTCTCTGAGTTTCAGAAATTTAGATGTTTCCCCCAAAGAATTGCTTCTCTCTCGTACAGTGAAATATAGTATTAAAGGGTAAGTCAGTCTAGCAGGGAAAAGCATTTATTTCTAAAATAGTATTGCATTTTATTGCTTGTTTCACTTAGGGCTCTGGTAGAAAACAAATGATACATTCTACTCTGGCAAATAGGCTCATTTAATGAAGGGCTATTTAGAAGGTCTGGCCAGAATTAAGGTGACTCTACAAAGCTAAATGTGACAGGGGACCCACAGGTTTGCAGGAATAAGGGGAAGAAGCAGGGGGAACTAGAATTCAGAGGACTCTGGAGCTGAAAACAGGAGCAGACAAGAGTTGTTCCTGTAGACAGAGAAATACAGCCCTGGTAACCTGCACTTGGCAGGAAGGAGGCAGATTTCTCTCTTTTCTTCTACATCTCCACATCTCTCTTGTCCTCTATTCTCCAACCAGTTACTGGTGTCTCTCATTGGTCAAACCCAAGCAGAATTCACCAGGCAAGGTCAGTGCCATGTACATCCTCCACAAAGCATGGTGGAGAAGAATGGAGAAATTAGGAGATTCACAGCACATTTGGTACTTGACCATACATTTTGAGACAGTACAAATGGTTTCTTAGTGGTTTCATAAGGTAGGTAAGATGAATCTGATGATTCCCACTTGAAATACAAATGGTTAATATTCAAATGCCAGAATGATTTTGAAGCCATTAGAATGATGTCCTAAAAGCAACTATTTTATATTTTTGATTCATTTGTTATCAGATCATGTTACTGTGATGTTTAAGATTCATAACATTTTTGGGGAGTAGACTCATACTAAGCTTCTCAGATTCAGGTCTGAGGTTAGGAAAACTGAGTAATGTTAACCTAAGATGTGGTGTTTTGTGTACTTTTTTTTTTTGCATGACTTGATTTTTTTATTAATCATTTTGTTGTTTCCATATTTACGTATATATGCATATGTGTGTGTTTATGAATATATTACATCTTTACATTCCCTGGGGTCTCTCTCCACCTTATCAACTGTGAACTGTTTTTTAATTTATATATAAATTTCACAACATTGTAATCCCCAGGGATTACCCCCTCCATTCCCCCCTTTCCCTCCTGCTCAAAGTTGTGCTCTTCAGTTTGGTGCTTAGCTTGTTTTAACTTTTCCCAAGTCTTTTGTTTATTTTTTCACTGTTATTTTTTTGTTTATTTTTTCACCCATATGTTAGTGAAGTCACTTGGTTTCTGTCTTTTTCTTCTTGACTTATTTCTGCTAATATGATTCCTTCTAAGTACATCCATGTTGTTATAAAGTCATCAAATTTGTCATTTTTAATTGATGAGTAATATTCCATTGTATATATGTACCACATTTTCTTATCTAGTCCTCTGTTTGGTGGCATTAAGATTGCTTCCATGACCTTGCAATTATAAATAGTGCTGCAGCAAACATTCGAGCACAGGTGTCCCTTTGTACCCACATTGAGATCTCTTTTGGGTAGATTCCCAAGAGAGCAATTGCTGGGTCAAATGGTAATTCCATTTTCATTAACTTGAGGGTCCTCCATACAGCTTTCCATAGTGGTTGGACTATTGCATTCCCACCAACAGTGTAGTAGTGTAACTGAACTTTTTTAAAAAATAATTTATTTATATATAAATTCCACATCTTTGTGATCTCTAGGGTTCACCCCTCTCTCCCTGACCGTCCCCCCCCCTGTCCCACCCCCTCCAAGTTGTGTACTTTAAGTTGTTTGTTGGCTTGTTTTGACTTTTCTTCATGGCTTTTGTTTATCTTTCCCATGTCCCATATAGTAGTGAAACCATTTGGTTTCTATCTTTTTCTTTTTGACTTGTTTCTGCTAATATGAATTCTTCTAAGTCCATCACCTGTACTGGGGTGTTTATTGCAGTACTATTTATAATTGCAAGGATGTGGGAGCAACCGAAATGTCTGAAAACAGATGATTGGATGAAAAAAAAATGCAGTCTATATACACAATGGAATATTACTCATCAGTTGAAAATGACAAATTGGATGATTTTATGACAACACGGATTTTTTTTTTACTTTATATAGAGGTTCATGCTTTATATATTCTCCAGTACCCATTCCCAAGGTGAGTAACTGTGTTGGTCACACTTTAGTCACTATGCAATTGCAGTTCATATGCCGAAGTTCATTTTGGTTTGACCTTTGTATTCACAGTGGTAATTAAAAGTTGCACATGGCAAAATATGATAAAACAAAGAAAGAAATTTTCAATTATAGAAATGAGTCAGTGCTATATTTGAGAGAACCAGAGAAATACAATTACTTTTAAAATGTTTCTTTAATTATTGAATATATGCCTTCTGTAGGTAATCTAGTTTTAGAACTTTTAATTAAATACTACTTAGATATTAATTTATAGCAGTAAATGGATGTTTTATTTAATTTCCATATTTTCAATATGAATAATTAGTAACAAATTGATTATGAAAACATTCATAAAATAAACTATTATCCAAGCAACACTAAATGCAAGATTCAGAAGATTCTAATAAACAATTGTTGAAGTTCCTGGTATTTTTCAAATCATGTTGATTTATTTGAATAGAAAAACATTGCACACATCATTTGGATATTTCAGAGCATTGCAAGTACATCTTATATATTAAAATATGAACCTTCTTTTATATCTATCAAATCTCCCAGTATAAAAACACTTTAAGATGATTTTTGAAAGTATCAAAACCATACTTTTATGTCTTAGAGATAATGATAATTTTCTCTTTGCTTTGATTCAAAGAAGAAATCATTATAACTATCTCCTAAAATATTCTATTTAGTTCTTCTGTACTTTCTAAATTACAACTAATATTTTTTGCCTCTGAATTCCATTTTGAATATAGCGTTATTCTTTTTTCTTTGAGTTTAATCATTAATAAGTAAATTGTTAATATACTTTTTAAAATATTTACTTTTACGTGAAAGAATTTCTTCTAAATTCATCATGTTGTTGTCTGACTGTATACATATAAGTAGGACTATCACAACCTTGTGGACTTCTACTGTTTTCTGAGTTGATATTCCTTTCCTATCACTTTTGACATTCAGACACATAATTTTTAATGTGTAACTTCCAAACTACTCAATTTAATAAATGAAAATGCGGTAAGATAAACCACTGGAATATAGCAGCAGAAAATTATTCAAGCATGAATATTCATTAATTTCAGCTGACTTTTTTTCATGTAAGTTGCTTAGATTTAGGCCTTTCAGAAGAAAATATAAAGTTAGGTTTTTCCAATGATTATAAGTTTTATTTCTTGCCTCACCTATTAGAATATTTTGAATATTAGATATTTTCCATTTATAGTAGTATTAAAGAACATGATTATCTCTTAATGTTTCTGGCATAAATTTTATATCACCTCAACTATCTAATATTTATGCTATGATTTTATATAAAATGATGATGTTTTATATTATAGTGGTTCTGTATCTTATACTATAGAAATATATGAGAACTGTGTTTAATAACTTGGTTAATTTTCCTTGAAGGACTGTACTTATGGAAGTGTTTTTCTATGCAAGCCAAGGACATTTATCAAGAGGAATATAAAATAATACAATTTCTACAAAGTAATTCGAAAGCATAGTTTATAAAATGCTGAGAAATAGTCTTACTGAGAGTTCAAGGATCAGTGGCAATGTAGTAACACACGGAACACATATCCTTTTTTTATCTTTGAATTTAGGTGGGCATGAACACCTCTGCAATATTAATAGAAAAGGATTTACTTTGTAGTAAATATAATTAATAACTTCAGAAGGATACCTTTATTTTGATAGGTATTTTGATGCTTTTGAAGGAAAGAGGTTTTAGTGGATTTGAGTAGTAAGAGGTTATGAGATGATTGCTGAAAGTGAGCAGTGTGCAGGGAGACACAGCATTGAAATATGTGGAATATCAGGGAATTAATTCCAGGAGAAAGAACAATGTGCTTGAAGATACAAATGTGGACTTGAACTCTGGCTTCTTTGACAAGAATAAAGATCTGACAGGCAAAGATGGTGCAATTTTGTATATAAGTTTAGATAAATCTAATTGGACCGTAGGCAGGGAAATTGAATGCTAAATGTGAGGAAATTTAGAATGGTGAAATATTAGAAGTGTGAGGAGGATTGGTGCCATCTATACTGTGCAAATATTCCAGCTATAAAACCAGCCAGATGTGGTAACAGAAATTTGAAATTGCAACATTTAGATTAAGCGGTTGATGTCAAAATATGTAAGAAATGTGTATGACATTTTAAAGAGTCAATATTTTTACACTGTCTGGACTTAGTTTTAAATCTTCATTCATAACACACTTGGTGATTTCCTCTGGATTTCTTTTTTTTTTTTTTTTCACATCTACACACACAAGAGATTTAGTCACAAAGGATTGGAAATTGAGTGGCTATAGACTGTAGCAATGAGGAAACTGAGACTTTAAGAAGTGAACTGGTTAGTCCAAGACTCTCCTGTGATGTGATGGTAAGGCTCTGGATTTGGTGTCAGGAGATTTGGGTCAAACTTGGCCTTTGCTCTTCACCGCCTTTGTAAATTCAGGCATGTCTTATTGTCTAGGAGTTCAGGTTCTCTTTTTGGTAGAAAAGGGGAATGGTGACCTCTTAGCAACATCACATGAATGATAGAGAGTAAGATGTTTTGGCAACTGCACAGTTGTATGCAAAAGTGTAACGATGTTCTACCGAAAGGCTGAACTATAATGCAAGTCTCCAAATATTTTGGCTAATGCCTGAAACTTTTTTGTCCTTTGCTCATGAATGATTGCAGTTTGTTTTCTGAAATCTGATGTCTGACTATTACATTCTTCATGAGGGAGAGACATCAGCAAAACCATCCCTCTATACCCCCATATTCTCACAGACCTCAATCAGAATTCTTGGAAATATCTTCAGACATCTATTTGGGTCTGAGTGTTTAGGTTCTCTGTGGATCTTCCAAATCTTTCTACCTGTTAGCTTGTAAAGCCTTTAGGAAGGTATTATGTTTATCATATCAAAATGAAAACCTTCTTAACATTTAAATGACTCCCGGGCTTTCTTTTTGTTATCCTACTCAGTCTAACAAATGTATACCAAATGAAAGGAATCAAAATGTCGGAAATTTTTGAGGTGTTGCAAATGTTCTGCTATTGTCACAAAGCAATGTATTCCATTTGAGAAATAATGATGACAATCATATGCACCTAGTTTGATCAGAGAAGTGACTACTGACAGGACAAAGCTATCAGAATGTCACTGGAAATAAAACTGGTTCCATAGTTGAAGGGAATGCTGAGAAGTAGGTGACTCCATATATGGTTCTTATAAAGATGCACCAGGAAGGTGTAATTTCTGGGACATTATGCTTGATATCTTGTAAGACAGTGGAGTTATTGTCCTTATAGCCATTAGACTAATATTACATATTTTATACAACTGGTATTTTTAGCAGTTTTTCTATCAGATCAGCTATTATTTCCAGATATATTGGTTTGTTGCTGATATTGAAAATGACAACTTTATATTTTGATTGGGTATTGTGTTTTTAACTTAAATGAATTTTTCATGCTTTAAAACTAGACTCAGTACCCAAATGCATTGTAAAGATTCTGGAGTTGATTTTTCATATTGTATTCGTCTCTGTTGCAGTGTTAGCTTGCAGCACTGTATATGATTCCTGAGTACAGGTTCATACAATTTTATATGTATGTTACCACACCACACCCCCAACTAAGGGACATATGTCCACCATCATAGTCTATTGTGCCTCCTCCACCCTGTCTCCTCAGTCCACTCTTCTCTTCCAGTCACCTTAATTCTATGATCAGGTTTCTAAATTTTCTTATTGGCTTTTTATCAGCCTTTGTTTGGTTTCCCTAACTTCCACATTTACGTATTACAATCTAGTCTAAGTCTTTCTCCTTTTGATTTATTTCACTTAGCGTAATCCCCTCTAATTTCATCCATGTTTTTGCAAATTGCAAGAGTTTATGTTTTTTCATGTCTTAACTAGGTTCCATTGGGTCTATATACCACATCTTCCTAATTCACTCATCTGTTTTGGGATATTTAACATATTTCCATTACAAATTTTGCTGCAAATAACATAGGAGAGCATTTATCATTTTGATCTAGCATTTTTGCATTCTTTGGGTAGCTACCTAGCACAGTATTGCTGAGTTATATGGTAGAACCAGGTTTAGTATTTTGAAAAATCTCTGTACTCTTTTCCATGGGAACAGAACCATCCTCATTCCTTGTGAAACAACCATCCTCATTCCTGCCAACAGAGCACAAGTGTTGCTTTTGTTCATATCACCATCAACATTTTTTGATTTTTGTCTTATATGAGCCATTTTCACTGGTATGAAGTGGTATTTCATTGTGGTTTTGGTTTTCATTTTCCTGAATGATAAGTGTTAATAATTTTTTTCACATGTTGTTGGCTACATGTCTTTGGAAAATTGTTTATTTAGCTCTTCTGTCCATTTTTAACTTTTTTCTTTTTTTTGTAGATCTTGAATATTAGGCTTTTGTCGGATATATTGTGTGCGATATTTCTCTCCCATTCAATAGGGTGTCTTTTAGTTTTAGCAACAGTTTGTTTTGTTGTACAGAAACTTTTTAGTATGTGGTTTATCCTTTTAAAAGTTTTTTCTTTTGTTTTCCTTACTGTTGGAGTCAAGTTCCCAAAATATCCCTGAAGCCAGCACCGTAGAGTGTTTTGCATATATTTTCTATGTGCTTTATCATCTCAGGTCTTACATCTAAACATTCGTTATGCTGTTTCCTTTGAATCATTGCAAGATGTGACTGGCTAGTAGTTTGCTTAGGAGTTTTGCATATATATTAATGAGGTTATTCTTTAAATGTTCTTATTCTTTTATCTTTTATGATGAATCAGTCAGGTTATAGTATCAGGACTGTGACAGCTTTTGAAAAACAGACAGCAAAATTTCAAGATTTCTATACTGGAAATTTTAAAATAGCATAGGGATCTGTTTTGAATAATAATAAGAATTCTGTCATGAGACTGAACTTAGTTTCTCTTTCAATAGCTTTTATTTTTTAGAAAATTCTTTGCATCAGTAATTCTATGTTTAATGTTAAAATAGTGTTTTTTATAATTTAAACATGTTTCTGAAGTAATAGCTCATTTTTTTCATTCCTCATGTTGTATATTTGTGTTATTGTTTTTGATAAACTCATAGCTTATTTCCCCAGTTGCACATTGGGTTTCCAAAGTATAAAGAAGGTTATAACTCTGAGTTGCTTTTGAATATAATTTGTTTCAATGTCTGAATGTAACATTTTCCCAGCTGCAAGGATAGCAACAGTCAGAAAGTAAGTTTAATGTGTAAAATGTTTTATAACACGAATGAAAAATAAAAAGCCAACTTTTATGATTTTTATTGATTTTTTTCAGGGTTCAGAGGACCTCAAGAAATTACTCTGGTTTATAGAATCAGTCTCATTTTTGTGTTTGTGAAGAAATCAAGACTGAGTAATTCCAACCAGACCACTTCTAGCTGCAATTAGCATAAAAAAGAAGAAATTTTTATGTGTAAAGGTTGTAATAGAGTTTTTTAAACTAAGCATTTATCAAAATACCATATAAAGATGGTGATGATGATGTGCAATGTGGCCTCTTAACAGATGCTTGTTTTTTGACATCGTGCGTTAGCAAAGCATCACATGGTGACATTCTGCATTTGGGAGAGCAGACTGACATCTTGCAAGATGTTAAGATGGATTAAACTTGAAAAGACTGAAGATCACAGCTGGGACTTCTGACCACACCAAAGTTTATAAGCTGAATTCTTCCAGGAAGTGTTCTTTTTTACCAGTAGGAGCAGCTGGCACTATCTCAAAATGTTTTTGGTTGGCATAAGTGGGTGTTAAAAGAGGTGCTTACTGCTGGGCTCTAGCGAGTGGACATCAGTACTAAAAATATTGCAGTGTGCTGGACAGTTTTATCTACAGCACAGGATTATCTAATTATCTCATCCCAAATATCTATAGTACCAACACTGAGAAAACCCAACCGAATGCGCTAACTCTTAAACTATTTAGAATAATTTAGAATTATTTCAGTTCAAATACTATCCTCCATTTTCATGCAACATTTTTCGAGTTCTGCAGGAAACTTGTGAAATATGCTCTGGACACACTGACCATTCTGTGACCTCTTCAAGATCCATAGTGAAAAACAGCATATTAAAGGCTCTTACATGTCTTGCAATGAGAATCCATTTAACTTTGCTTATCTCATTCAATATTTTGTCATATTTTGCCATGTCTTCTACAAACATTCCTGAGAGCCTTCACAATATGCAGTCACTATGTGTACAGTGCTCAAGATCCTTTCACATTTGATTTCCTTGTATTCTACAAACTCTTTTAATAAGATAGTCTAAAATCACCTCAGCAATTGTCCCAAATTATTTCCTACCTCAAATCATTCGTCTTCCTCCCTGTCTTAGAGCCAAGAACAAATTTTCTGTCAATTAAGATGAATTTATATTTTTTTCTTATTACAAAGACTTTTCTCTTAGGAAATCTATAAAATGCAAGCATATGAAATAAAATTTTCTGTGGGTCCTCCATCATTACATCATTTTCAGGGTATATTTTTTCTCATCAGTAAAAACAAAAGCATAAAAAAGCACTATAAATATTTTTTAAAAACTTGAATTTTTCAGTTCACCTCTAACATTTTCTCATTTTCACTTAATACTATTACTAATAGATCCTGATAATAACAGGAAATAAACATTCAGGTCCTGATTAGATAACTGATGAATATTTCATTGCATGAAAATGTCGTGCTTTTATGAAGACGTCCCCTACTTATAAGAAACTATTCGTTCCCCTCTTTTGGCTAATTTTCATAATAATATAAAGAACAAGTCTGTACCTCTGTGTCTTCTACACTACTTAACTGTGTTTTCCCAGGAAAGTTTCTTACAAGTGGAATTCACTGTGTGAATAGGTCTGGAGAAGCATGGAGTCCAGACTGTGGAATGATGGTGATAGGTGTACATTTGAAGGTTTTGTTGCTGTGTACTACCTTCTAGAAAGGCTGCATCATTTTAGATCCACAACTGTAATACCTAAGAGTGATTCTAGGTATTTTACTTTGTTTTGATCAGAAGGCTTAACATGGCATTTATTTCTTAATAGGTTTTAAGTGTACAATACATTGTATTATATTCTTCTATTGATTGAATTTTTCTTCTCTATTTTATTTTATTTTTTAAAATTTATTTATATATAAATTTCACAACATTGTAATCTCAAGGATTTGCCCCCCTCCCCTCCCTTCCTCCCCTTTCCCTCCTGCTCATAGTTGTGCACTTCATTTTGGTGTTTAGCTTGTTTTGACTTTTCCTCAAGGCTTTTGTTTATTTTTTCACTATATCCCATATATTAGTGAAACCATTTGTTTTTTGCCTTTTTCTTTATGGCTGTTTCTGCTAATATGATTTCTTCTAAATACATCCATGCTGTTATGAAATCGTCGAATTGGTCATTTTTAATTGATGAGTAAAATTCCATTGTGATTGAATTTTTCTTCTTTTCTCCTCTGTCTTTAGGATAAATCCAACCCCTTACTTTTTTTTTTTTTTTTTTGGTCAGGCTGTTTTGCTTACATTCTTTCCTTTTCTCATGCTGGCTCAGGTCCAAGTTTTATGTCTCTAAAAAGATTGCCTATGTTAATTAGCACCAAATGCTGCACTTCATGTGTGGATGTGGCCTGTGTTGTGTTTTATTACATCATACATGTGTGTCCTAGTTATCTGACTGCTTATTTATACTCATAGCACAGATGAACATGTGTGAGACCCCAGTCTCTGTACTAAGTTGTGAGGCTGTGGGAATAAAGGAGGCACAACCCTGACTCTTCAGCTACACAGTTGATAGAGAAAATGGAGAAGAATTTGAAAAGCACTAAGGCGTGGTAAAGAGAGTTTTGTAGGACAATCTGGGGTCTTGGTACAAGGGAAGGCTTCCTGGAGAAGAGATGGAGAGGCTATTTGAGATGCATGAAGGATGAAAGTCAGTGTTCTGAGGATTGAAGAATGAACCCATGAAGATATAGGAAGATGTGTGTCATGAACACACATATGTTATTTGTCTGATGACAATAGCATGGCAAGGTGTGAAAGAATGTCAAGTGTATGTAGAAGATGAGCAGGAAATGCACCTGCATTGACTGGAAGAGAAAGAAAGGCTAAGAGGCTTTTTGGGTGCTGCTGGGACATTTGGACTTTATCCTGATGATACCAGGATTGTGGCGGGTGGATCCACGGAGCCAAAGAATCCAGGGAAGCCATGTTTATAGGGTTTTTTTGCATTTCTACAGTACCAAGCAAGGGACTGGTTCTAAATCTGTGTTGTGTGTGTGTGTGTGTGTGTGTGTGTGTTTGTGCTTACACACATATGTGTTTCTGATTGCTTAAGGATTATAGTAACTACCTTTGAATTTCCCTGGACCTTAGCATCCTAATTAATAGGACAGTTAAATTTACATCATTCATATTATATTACCCATACAGGATTTAGTATCATAGAAATGAAGCATATTATTTAGTAAAACTATAGCTTGAATTGGTAGGGACATGATAGCTTTCCCTGTGCTGTTTGGCCTGAGTATGTTTATGATGCATTGTGTCCTAATTCTAACAAGTTTGTGGATATGTAGGGCTGGTTTACTTACATATTTGAGTTGCCTTGAGAGACTTTAAACTTGATTATACACAGGGGATAGATAAATAGACCAAGGTAGACAAGAAGATCTTCACAGAGAAATAATATTTTTGTCAATAGATGAAAATCATATTTATTCTATTCAGAAAAAAGATTTTGTTCGTGCTATGAATTAATTTTTATAAATATAATTAAAGCTTTCAATGTAAAATTTTAGGTTCTGAAAGCATAGCAGTAATAACAATAGATGCCATTGAATTCTTCCTTTCCTGGGGATTTCTACTAACTTTAAGAACACATTGTTTAATGAGGAAGTTCAAAATCACATTTATTCACTATCTTACTCACGTCTCAACGAGGTAAAAGACTTTGCTATCTTAGAGATAGTTTTTTTTCTTCTGTGTAGACTTAAAATGCTTATAGTAACTTTTCACATTTTTCCCAATAGCTTTACTTAGTTCCAGAATAATTTACTACACTGACAAAGCACAATTACTCAGGAGGAAAAAAACTTTTAAATTCAAATTGCCAAGAACTTGTTTGTGCTTCCTTTAAAGAGCCTTATTAAAAGTCTTTAGCAGTTTTGTCAGCTCCATAAGGTCGTTGTATCTCACTTTATGGATGGAGAGACTGAAGGTAAAGGATTTGCTTAGAGTCAAAAGAAATGTCCTATGAGAGCTGGTATTGGGAAAAGGTCTTCTATCTTAAAACAATCACTTAGGGTTTTACTTGATGACTGATTCAGACCTGCCTATCTTTATTCAACAATAATTTTACCTATGACCCTCATAGGCTGATAGGGGCAATCGGACGAATTTCTAATTCTTTCTTCTTTGGTGATCAATTTCAAGACTCTTGCGCACTTGATATTCTCAGTGTGTTTGGGAGAAAAATTGTTCAGTTTTCCACTTGTCATAAAAATATTTGAGGAGACACCAGATGTCATCGTAAGGTCAACTACTCTTACATACTTACAAACTAGGGATTGATATCTTACATAAGTATCACAAAAATGAAAAAAAGAATGTCTATTGCTATTGAACTTAAGCACTTAACACACTCAGTGATTCTTGTTTCCCTCTAAAACAAGAGAAAAAGGCTCTAAACAGGCACAAAAATATAGTTAGATTTTTAATAGAAGTCGATTTGCATCTCATCAATTTATTTATGTTGTGTTTTTTTACCACTCCCATAGACTCTTTTGAAAATTTTGGAAATATTGTTGTTTATGGAGAAAAATAGGGGAAAATGAACCAATTACTGCTTCAGTTACATTAATAATCATTACCAGCAGAGTCTAACCTGACAATTCTGACAGTAACAGTTTACAGCAAGAAAGTAAGTGTTAGATGAAATGTGCAAGTCTACCTCTCACACTCCTTAATGATCCTTGCATGACTAATACACAGTGACATTTAAGGAGCACTCATCTAAAACCGTTCATATTCATTTTGAAAATATTCATCTGTGGCGTATTCACCAGCAAGAAATGCAGCTGAGAAAATCATTAACCCTTTCTTTATTGGTGGTATAAATGCAATCTGATCAGGATTTGTGCTATCTAATCCCACTCTGCTCATATGACCAGTGCAAAACTATAGGGTGGATTAAGATAGTTAAATCAAAATCAAAGACATTATTAGAAATTCAATCAGTAAAAGGAAAGACCACTTTTGGGGTCCTATAAAACATTTAGAAAAGTGATTAGAATGGTGAAATGATAAAAGGTACTGAGATGAGAAGAGTCTATGGAGCTAAATGGACTGCTATAAGATGCAGCTTATTACAGAATGAGTGTAAGTGTTCAATATGTTTGTTACTATGGCAGTCAATGCTCTAAATGATGGGTCTCCCTGCAAACCTTAAGTCATTCCAGGGTGTAAGGCTTATAGTCAGATGAGATATGACATTTAAGATATGAAATTTAAGATATTCACACCTTGTCCTGACATAATGACTTTCCTGCAGTTGCCGTGCTCTTGGTCTGTGTATCACTGGGTACAATATGAATTCTCAGTACTTTACCCAAAAGAAGATAGTACCGGGTACAAAGTATCTAATATAGATTAAACATTGCAATATGCCTCATCTAAGTAGATTTCTTATTTTCAGGGACAAATTAGGGATTTCCAGGAGTCAGTTATTATGCAATTTGAGGACTCGACTTTAAGAAAAATAAAGCAAAATAAGTAGCACAATATTAAATATAGGGCGATGCAACTGAAGGATTTTGAGGTTTACGCTCCATGAAGATTATTTAAATTTTCACTATGAAAATGGAAAAAAAAGATGGGATTCCAACTTCCATTAACACATTTGGAAGGTTTCTGTGAGTCAAATTGTCCCACTCGATTTCATTGATTTTACGGACTTTTTTTTTCAAGATTTCCAAGTGTGTGTAGTGTATTAAGTGAAAATTTTCATCTCTTGCTCACACTCTAGACTCCTGCCTTCATCTATCTACATTACTCTCTTTCTAACTCCCCCTTCTGAATTCCAGGACTGCAGACAGGAGTTGGGGAGTAGGTACTCAATAAGGTACCTTTGTTGTCTTCACTATGAGGTGAGGAACATTCCAGCATCTTTCTGGTGTGACCGATGAGACGAGAAGGAAGACTACTAGTTTTCAAGATAGCTACTGCTTTCTTTTCTGCTAATTAATTGTTGCAAAGTTCTTCTAAATGTTTATTTTAATTTTGCGAATTTTATAGCCTTGTTCCCAATGAGTTTAGAGACCTGTTCTAACATACTTCATAAACTACTACTCCTGCATTTACAGCTCATTTTCTAAATTACAGTATATATTTTAGTATATTTCACTCCTCCATTTGTCCTTGATTTTTAAAATTCCAGTGCTTTTCTCTGAGTCTCTGGAAATCAACAAGCATTTGTTGAGCAGAGCCGTGAAGATACCTTCTCTGTCTGATCTTGATTGTACCTATGGCTGGTCTTTGCCTCCAGCTGTGTCTGGATTGAACTCAACTCTTGCCTGTACTTGTAATCTTTATAAACTCTACTCCAAACTAGAAACATTTCCATCATCAGCTTTTCAACAGTTGTTTGTTCTGTCCTATCTAGAATAATATAACAAAGAGGAAGCTTATTTTTCTATTTAAATAATACATATATATATCACATCTTTGTATTCCCTGGGGATCACCCACCACATTCCCCCCCTGACTGCTCCCAATCATCCCCCT
>PVHY01001367.1:33953-114179 GCA_004024945.1 Uropsilus gracilis | reverse complement strand
TATTTCCTCCTTTGAAAACAGTACATTTTACTCTCACACTCAGAGCTGGTTAATGAGGTACAGCCTTACTCTCTGTGTGAGGGAGCAGAAAGTCTAATATAAAATTGCACCTTGGTGCCTCCATTACTGAAATATATGGGTGGGAAGTTTTTTGGCCTGTGCTTTGGTATAGTATTTCCATCAGGTTATCTTCTCACAGTTTCTCTGAGGTGCAAAGTACTGGATAGTGGCTCATTAGTCCACACAGGAGCATGGAAGACAGTTGGCAAAAGAAAATCCAGGCTGTGATCTAGGCTACAAAATCTGTCTCTTTTTCTAGCAGAACCAGAAGTTGCTGGTAGCTGGGAAGCCATTTTCTCTTTTTTCCTCGTTAGAATCCTACCCAGGAAATGAGAGGATTATTCAATAAAGGAATAGGGAATGTATGGGGGAGACCATTATATTTCCAAAGTTAAGATCTATTATTCATTCATTTAGTCAATCAGATAACCAATAGCTGTGTAACTACCATGTGTGACATATGACTTGGAGTCCTGGGGACAAGCAAAGATGACCTAGACTCTGCTTGCATGGACCTTAATTCCACTGTGCACAGGAGAGAGAAATAACATGCAAGACTTTTTTGGGGGGGAAACCATCAGAAAATAGTGATGGGCGAGAGAGTGTTTGGTGGTAGTGACATTTAAGCGAAACCTGAGTGATTATAATCAAAGATGGTCCAGGGAAAAAGTGGTCACAGAGGAAAAACTGATGTGAGGTCTTATCTCAGGAAATGCTTGTCTTTTTCAAGAAATGAAATTAAGATTAGGACATGAGAGGCAAGGAGAGAAGCTCCAGGAGAAGCTGGGGATGGAGGTTAGTTATAGACTTTGAGACACCTGGAGGGCGGAGGGGGAGGTCGCACTACTGGAGTTTAAATTTGATCCAAAGAGATGGGTGACTGAAAGTTTTGTGAGGACTGATGAGGTAATTTGGTCCGTATTTTCAAAAAGATCTTTGGGTTGTTGATTAGAGAGTCAGTGGGGGCCAGAGCAGAGAGAAAGGACATCAGTTGGGAGGAAAGAGCAGTGGTGCAGAGGAGATGGTGCTGGGTGGGCCAGGTTAGTGGGGCCCAAGAGTAAAGATCTCTCCTTTGATGATGAGCAGCGTTGAACTATGGGCAGTTTAAGATTTTCGTTTATTTTTTATCAATTATTGGTCAAAAGGGAGGAGAAGGTAGTCTCAAATAGGCGGAGGAGAAGGTAGTCTCAGAGTAGGAGGAAAAGGAAGAGGACCTAATCTAAATGGGTCACGAGGATTTCATAACATTTCCCAAATCACTGCTTTCATAGTCCCAATGACTACTAGATTTCATTCGAGAGCAACTTTCTAATTGCTGATTTAATTCTCTGGATAAAGTTGAGAGTTCGTGTTTTGTTTTATTTCACTTCCATATTTTATTTTAGCTTTTACTGTTTTATAACCCAGAAGCAACAATACCAGCATCACAACACTGGGAGAGCCCTAGGAAATTAGACATAGGAAAAGATTCGATCTTTTTGCTAACATGCCTGAGAGACCAGGAAAGGGAATGAATATTTGAACCGCATTAACCTTCACAACACATGTAACTGGGGACAAACATTTCACTGTGTGATAGACTGCCTGCGCCTTCATTTATAAACTCTTAATATATATTATCACTGTGCGCCCAGATTACATTTATACCTCAATTAATTTTCACATTAACCCTGTGAATTAAATATATCAACACATACATTTTACACATAAGCAGGGCATGAAGAATGGTGAAATTTCCATAGATGATAAACTGCAGATGTGTGATAATTATACGATCTCCCAAAGTCTTCTGCTAATTACATAACTCTAACGTGCTATTTTCATTGGTACAGAGTTGGACATGTATGAATTGTTATCTCAGTGTTTATTCTTCCTCAGAAAAGAATCTTTTACAGGACTGCAAGAATCTGTTATTTTTAGTCACCAGTCCTTTGTTGTGTCAATTTGATGGTAGATAATAATGATTCCGCAATATGAATTAATTAAAATTTTTTCAATTAATTTTATTTTTTAATTGATTGCACACATATACTTATCTTACATCATCGTCTAACCAGAACTAATTCATTTTCAAGAATTCTGTCTTAATCCCTCTCTAAAATGATATTTTTTATCTGATGAGTCTTTAGAAAGACAAGGCTCTTCATTATACGAATGGACTGGGTGCAGACTTATATGGCAGACTGGGTGCATTTTCATCAAACACTCCTTTTTTCAGGCAAAGAACAAAGCTTGTTGGGCCAGTACTGACAACACAACAACAAATAAACCCTCCATGTGCCAGTCAGGCCTCTTTGTTGCAAGTCTCCAAAGTGGACTCTTTAACCAGTAGAGAGTGGTATGCTGGCAGGTTATCAGGGAACTGCTGTGTTCAGGGAAGCCTACAGATTCTGCAGACTGGCAGAGAAGCAGGCAGTTTTTAGCACCAATCATCACAGCCAAGGCTGTGCCCCCAGGAGAGCCTGACTCTGACCCCCTCCCAGTCCTGCAACTAGACCCCCCTCCTGGCAGTGACCCCTCCCTGCCATCCTGCAGCATGTGGGTGTTCGCACTGATCCTGGGAAGAACATCCGAGTGAATTCCAAACTCTGATTTTTCTGTCACTTGTTTACAGTTCAGAGTAGCAGGGGCATTATCAGATAGGCCACACCTATAGGGGTTACCTGCCCTACCTATCAGTAGCAAGAGGCAGAGACCTCCAGAGAGAGCTGAACCCTTGCCTTTCACCAGAGGGGAAGGGGTTTCAGAAGCTGAACAGTGAAATAAGTGGAACATACCCTTAAAATGGTAGAAGCAAGCAACGCATCTTCGGGCATTAAGTGCTCACATAGAAATGTTCAGGTTTTGTGAAAAGGCAACGTAGTTTTTGAAAAAAGGCTACTTTCTGACAGTATAGACTTCAATTATCTCAAAATAGCTGCTGAACTGGGGAGGGGGGGGTCACTTACTCGGCATTAGCATACAGATGATCTTGCTCGCCATTTAGTTTTGTGTGGAGAATTCCAACTTGACATTCGGCAGTGATTGGAACAAAGACCGAGTGTGCATCTTCCTTTCATTTATTTCATTTATCTTTGATAGGCTTTGTGGGAACAGTTGTCTCTAATCCAAGCCATCAGAAAGCTTTTTACATGTTCCTTCTGGCAATGTCTAATTTTCTGTGTTCTTGGAGTAATCAGTTAGCATTTTTTTTTCTTTATTGAGCTCATTCAAAATCAACTCCTCCCACCCCCAAGGAATGTTATGTTTTTGAATTTTATTGTTTTGCTCAGAGATTAAGCATTTGTGTCACCATAATCTGAAATGTACTCTGCCAACCTTTTAGTACCACAATAAAACTGATGTGGTAAAGTTTTAATTCATGTAGTCAGTTTAGTGTTTACCCTCCAGTTTTAAAAACAGAGACCAGAGGACAAGCAAAAGACCATAGGAGATTTTTAATGTGCCATGTTTACTTACATTTTACTGTGATTTTATCCTCCTGTGTTAGAAGCCTCGTCAACTTGGATCTACTACAAATGAAGAAAATAGCATTATTGATAAAATAAAATTAACAGTGCTAAATGTTTTGGAAACTGCAACTGTCAGCACGAGGCAGTATAAGAACTGTACAAGAATTAACAAAAAAAGATACTTAGTGCAACGGAGCATTTATCTTGTTCTAATCTAGCAGGGTCATGCAGTATAGTGAGATTTGATTCAAATGTCATTTATGTCTCACTCGCAACATCTATGAAATTGATGTCTTCCTGAATAAAAAAGATTTGCATTACCCAATGCTCTCCAGTTTTTCTTTTCTCAATATATACACAACAATCCCTCAATTCATTCCTTTTTATAGCTTGTTAAGTATGCTGAACGAAGAATGGAAGAGTCAAATAGACCTTTGGAAAAGGATCAAATATGGTTTAAATCAGAAGGAAAAATACAAGATTAATATATATATATATATATATATATACAGAGAATGGAGTAAAACATTCAAGCAAGTAATATTTAGCTATTGTTATTTCAGAAATAATGTTATCATTGTAAAGAAAATTTAAAAAAATGTTAAAGTAAACATTTTATTCTTCCTGCTTACACTAATTAGTTATTGATTCCAGGTATTACACTAACGCTAATATTTTGAGTGTTTCTCACATGCCACGTACCCTGCATAGCATCTGGCACACCTAACCTACTCTAACTTAATCTGTCACTAGTCAATAGTCCCAGGAGGTAAGTTTCATTAGCTCCATTTTTGCAGTAAAGGAAATGAAGGTGTCAAGAAGTTAAAAACAAAGACAAACAAAAAACTCTAAGAAATATAACATTTGGACCCTACCTGGTTTCAATGTGAATATTTCTTATCTTCACATGTACAACTGCCCTTAAATATTCTGCACCCCTTACTGTACAAGGAATACCCAGAATCATGCTAAGTATGGCTGGATGCTATTTTTTGGGCAAGAATCATGTCTCACATTTTTATATTAATGCATCTACCTAAGACAGAATTTTAGAGGCTTTCAGTAAGCAGGTGAATGTTAAAGTTACTGATTTTCTTCTGCTCTCATAATAAACTTCCACTCATAATCACTAGAGTCACTGGAGTCAGGTTCTGGCATCCATAGTATCTATCAGATGTGGCTGTTTTGAAGTTAGCACATATAGACAGTCTCAACAGGGAGTAGGTGTGTATTTACGTGGGTTCTTAAAATCACCACCAAAGGGAACATTCTGATGAGGTCACACTTGAGAGAGGTCACACCTTTCCTCATGAGGAAGATAGAGCATTCTTTTGTAGGAGTTGCAGTAATTTCTGAAACACTAATCAAAAGGATTTACTTCCAGTGGGGAGTCATATGTAACCAAATCCCATGCCATTGAGGACTGTGAGCTGAACATGATGAAAAAAATGGTATCCCTTTTCCTAGTGCATTTCACCCTGACTTAGATAATGATGGGCTTCTCTAGTCGGTATTTCTACTTCATTATAAGGATGATTTATTCAAATTTGGGTAAAATCTTAAATACTTAGGATTAACAGAATAAAACCCACATGCCCACCATCCATTCCCTACAAATTTGTTTGTCTAAAAAACGTCTAAAAGATGCAGTTCACATAAATTTTTCTGTTACAGATAGTCTTAGTGAAAATAGGATTTTTTCTAGAGACATTAGAATTCTCTCAGGAAGTCTGAGAAGCAAAGATGTAGGACAAATAGATTAGATTTGATTATGTATGTGTGTATATATACATATAAAACATTATGTACCTAAGCTCCTAGTCTGTACGGGGCAAAGCATTACAAGGACTTCTTTATTGTTTTATAATGTCTTTCATACACTGTGAGATTGTTTGAGGACATTCCATTACATCATATTACATTATTCAATAAATGTTTGAAGGTGCTTGAGGAGATGAGATAATCTTGCCAAGAAAGGTGTGTGTAAAAGCTCAGTAGTTGGACAAGGTAACTACATTCAATGTTGAAATTGAGCAACCAGGTTTCAGAGGCTTTACCTGAGGTATTTGCAATACACATCAGTGATATCTGGTGAAATTTTATTTTTAGTGATGATAAAACCGCCATGAGGAAAAGTTTCTTATTTATTTTAACATTGTTGGTTTTTCTTTTTAATTGTTACAACAGGTTAAATATTGTCACCTAGTGGAGGAATGTTTCTTGTGGTAATTAGATTATAGGGATTAATATTTTAATTTTTATGGGATCACCACAGAACTACAGTTAAAATAACTTTTTGGGCATATGTGTGATGCATGTGCTACAGTGTAGAGTTATAGTGATAAAAGCAACATCATTATGTGAGAGTAACTCATGTGATAAGGTTGTCAAAAATTCTTAGTTTAAGATGGAATGTATTGATGTTATACCCACTGTACTGTGAAAGGTGGGATAAAAGAGAATGGGACCTCAAAGTAACCTCAAGATCCAGAAAGTTCTTCAGGGGTGTCTGAGTTCTGAGGGATCATTAGGAGAAGTTTCTTAACAAAGATGATTATTGTGGTTACTTGTTACTAAATCGTTACTATTCTGTAAGTGAATACATGGATGGGCTTCTTATTTGACCTACCCAGGCTTTGTTCAAATTTACAATGAAACTTCAAATCACAAATGAGTTAATGTCCTTCCTAAAGAAGCACAAACCACCAGTGACCTTAACTTATGCTCAATTCCCAGAATTAGTGCAGAGATCTGTATTTCAGAGTATAAGGCAGGAATAGAGAGAACATATGCTCCCCCCACCCTCCAACTTTGAAATTGTTATCAAAGATAGAAGCCAGCAGAGGGAGATCTGGGAGGACAGTAAGCAAAACATTTCTGCTCTTACATTCAAGTTTTTGTTTGTTTGACTTGAGTCACTATAGGGCTTCTGGAGTACATCTTAGCATCTCAGCTTTCTCGTAATGTGTTATTTTCTGTACTATTTTCTCACCCGAGAGAACTTAAAACGAAAATCTATGTCAAAAAGTTGCTGAGACAAGCTTGTTCAATGACCTGATTCTAGCAAGAAGAGTAAGTCTAGGTAACTCTGTTCCTTTTTTCCCCTGCCATATGTTCACTTGTAACATGAAACTGAAAACATCCGTCCTCCCTTCTTTTACCTTCTATAATTTCTGTACATTAACTTCATGTCATGCATTGTTCCAGGTTTTGTGAATTTGATAGATAATAAACAGAGATAGTCCCTACCATGTGAGATTTCCATGTTGGTGGGGCAGATGGTCTATTTAACAAGCTATAGTAACACTAAGTAGAATGTGATAGTGATAACTATCTGGAGAATATGATCTAGGTGTAGAAGAAGTCAGAGAAGTCCCAAAGGAGGAGTGTATTAATGGAGACATGAAGCATGGATAAAGTATTTAGATCCTAGCAGACAGCTTACCAACTCTTAGTAAGTGGTTTATTGACAAGTCATGATTGTCATTGCAGTGACAATGCTTACATACAAAAAGTAAGGTAAACAGACATTATAGAAGTCTTGATAGTAGAATATAGCACAACCTCTGATGTAATCTTAGGGGAAAAATCAACCATTCTGATTAAGTTTCTAGATTCATTTATCAGTTGTACAGAAATGGAGGACAGAAAAATGTGTGAAATAATACAGCAAAGGATACAATTCAGTTTCATTCAGAATATGGGGAACACTAGGATACCTCACCCATTTTCTTTGCTTTTTTATTTAATTTTATTATGTTTTTATTAATTACACACATATGTATATATTACATACATCCATACAAATATATATAAAACATCGTTGTCTACCCCAAAGTTCTCCCATCACCTTGCCACATGTGAACCATCTTTATCTCTTGTGCCCTCCCCTTCCCTAGATTTTACCCCAACCCCTCTCTCTTGCTCTATGCTTCAGTTCTGTTGGCAGTTTTAAATTAATCTTGTCCATTTGTTTGTTCGTTTTCTCTGGATTCCTCTTATAAGTGAGACCATCCCATAGTTCTCTTTTTCTTTCTGGCTTATTTCCACTACCATGATTCCTTCGAACTCCAACCATGTTGCTGCAAATGACATAAATTTGTTGTCTTTGATTGATGAATAATATTTCATTGTGTAGATATACCACATCTTTTTCAGTCATTCGTCAGTTTGGGGGCATTTGGTTTGTTTCCATATCCTGGCAATTGTAAGTAGTGCTGCGATAAACATCTGGGTGCATGTGTCTTTTTGAATTAGTATTTCTGTGACTTTTGGGTAGATTACCAGTAGAGGAGCTGCCGGGTTGAATGGTAGTTCCATTTTCAGTAGCTTGGGGGCCCAATGCTCAACATCACTAGGGGAAATGTATAGCAAAATCACACTGAGATAACATCTTACACAAATAAGAATGGTCCATATTAAAAAACAAAAACAAAAAACCCCCAAAAAACCCATAAAAATGACAAGTGCTGGTGTGGATGTGAAGAAAAAGGAACACTCTTACACTGCTGGTAGGAATGCAAACTCATCCAGCCACTAGCCCATTTTCTTTAGCTGGTAAATTGTAAAGAATAACGGAGGAATATGAAATGAAAGAGACTTAAGAACTATATTAGTCACAATATATTCAAAACTTTTTTGAATTTGAGTCATATAAAGAAATTAAATTATCAGTAATTTCATATATGTGGGATGCATGAGGAATTTGGATTTTGAAGCACTAGTGGATAGTTGAAGGTTTTAATTAAAAAATTTAAATATAAAATTGTTTTATAGTTATAGTTAAAACTATAATTTAGAAATAGATATTGAACATTTTATAAAGCACACTTAAAAATAAATCCATCATAGAAATCTAAGAAATTAGCTGAGTCCATCTTTAAAAGTAGCATATTAGAATGTATATTTGTTATAATTATTAAGTTATTTGGGTTTTTGATATAGATGTAGCTATTTATGATTGATCCCCTTTTTTTCTGCTTTGTCTTTTCTTGAATTATTTGATTATATTTTATGTTTAATTTTTCATCTACCAATATGGAAGATGTGTTTTTTTTTTTTTTGATGCATCTTTAAATGACTTCTGGACAATTCAATAAGTATCTTTTCAAGTCTTAATTTAAATAATATCTGTACTTTTCTCCAAAAAAAAATATAAGGACCTTAGATATTTAAGTTCAATTTCTCAACTCTTATCTCTATTTTTGTCATGTACCTTAGTTTCATCTTTTTAAACCAGTGATGCATTGTTATGCTTAATTCAGCATATATATGTTTTAGATTTATCCAAATTTATCATATTTATAATGTCTCTGTTTTTATTTCCTCTTGCTTCTGAAATCTTTCATCAGGATTGCTTTCCTTTTGCATGATATATAGAATTTGGATTTCATTTTACTGAAGTTCCATTGATTATAAAACCTTCATGCTTCATCATATAACAATGTCTTACTTTCTCTCAGTAAGATAGTTTTACTTGATATGAATTAGAGCTCGATGATTATTTTTCTCAGTATATTATAAATATTCGACTTACTTCTGACTTGCATCGATGCCATTTAATGTCTACTGTCAATCTAATTATCATTTCTTTAAAAATAAATGTTTTTTCCTTCAGTTATAAGTTCTTTTCTGTAATTTACAGTAATTTGATGAAGGAATGCATGCCTCTTTTATTCATCTTGCTTCATACTTATTAAACCAGAGAAAATTTAACTGACTAAAATGATACTTTCTAATTCCTCCTGCTAGGTGTCAATATTTCTTTTATATTTCTCACCTCTGTCTTTCTGTGATACAGTTTTTAAATATATTTTACTCCTCAGTAACACTCTCACTCTTAACTCCATTTATAGAATTTTCAGTTTTAATATTGGATTTTCATTTACAGAAGTTGCTTAGCTATTTTTTAATATGGCTGATCTTTTTATAGTTCCTTGATCATTATTTGTATTAAGAATTTATCCATTATTTTAAAAATAAAAACATTGTGGACATATTTTATATTGCTTCTGACAATTTCAATATCAAAGCAGTTTACATGCTTCACTTCATTCTCTGGCCTTTTCTATTGTATTAGGTGACTTATTTCTGTTTTGTAGTTTGACTGGGGGAAAATATTGCTTGGTGCTTAACCTGTAGGAAAAATTTGACATGGTTAAGGGTAATTACATGCAAACAAGTATTCCATTTTCCTCTGCTAGTTCTAGCTTAGAAACACTTGAACATCTGAACTTGAGGTTTTTCATATGACTAGAATAAGTTCACATAAAACTTACATGAGACCTAGATTGTGGTTACACATTCTTGGTGGTATTACCCTTCATGCAGACCTCTCTGCAGTGTAGGTGGTTGATAGAATTATCTTAACTCAACATTTACCTTTCCCTGGAGATTTTAGGCCTTCAAAATTCAGTTTTTTGGGGAAAGATCTTTTCCTATTTGTCAAGTAGGAGACCCTGAGCTTTTATCTTCTTGCCTCTTGTCTCTGATCTCAAAGCTAAAATCACTAACACGAAAATGTATTAGAATTTGGTAACTGTTGATAAGGTGAATACCAACTTCATCTTTTCGGGTTTTTGCTTCCACTCACTATTTACTTTCTTGTAAACACATGGATAAATCTAAGATTTCAAAAGATCTGTGTCCCAGCTTTCTTTTTCAGAAGTTTTGGAGGTTCAGTTGGGTCACTTTGTTCAGCAGATGGCTTCAATGTGCGTTGGCAGTGTCAACCACTACCGGTGGACTTGAGTGATTATTAGAGAGAATGGGTAGGTGGTTTAAATCAGATTGGTAGGGAAATCAGATCAAAAGTGGCGAAGCTGCCAACTAAAAGGCCATGGGGAAAAAAATCTTAAAACATGGCTTATGCAGCCCAACTTTCTTCACCTGCGCATAGCAGTTGCCACTCAAATGCAATTCAATAACAGGGTTTATTAACAAGGGAATTCAACAGGGAAAACAAAAAGCTCTCAAAGCCACAAATGGCAGTTATCTCACTTCAGTCACCATTTTCAGTCCCAAAGGTCCCAGAGGCACATGTTCAAGATGGTATCCCTTTGCCCCTCCAAGCCTGAGTCAGGCACTGTAAAGTCTTTCTCCAGTGTCTTCTCTTTGCTTCTTTTCCAGTGTTCTGAGCCTCTCCACTTCTCCATGTTTCTTTAAATTTCTTCCACAATTGTTGATGCACAAATCAGCTTACCAAATCCCTGGAAATCTCCAGGCATCTGCTCACTATGCCAGCTTGCTGTGGTACCTACCACACTCTACACTGGCTACTCTTCTGCCGGTCACCATGGCTCTTTGCCACCACCAACTCACTCTTCCTGGACTTCCCCTGGCCAGGCCACATGGGCCTGTTCTCTCAGTCTGCCAGTCTGTGCTCTCCTTTCCTTCCTTGCTCCTTCCTTTTATATATACCCTCTCTTCTGGCTTCCCATTTTCTCTTGCAGGGTCTTTCTTGGGGTCTTTGACTCCGATCACCAGGGTATTTTGGTGCCAATACAATTTTTAACTGCATCACTTCCCTGTGTCAGTAGGGGAATGGGACTATATGTTTGGTTGGCAAGCATCAGACTCACCAAACTGAATAGCTTCTTCTTGGTTCTAGCAGTTACCCAGACACACCAAGCAGGGTAGAGCCAGGGCCAGGGAAGGGGCAGGTGCTGGGGCGTAAGGTGGGAGGCTCCCAGCCTCAAGAAATCTTCACATTATTTCTCTGGCCTCCCTCTCTCATTCTCTCTCTCACATGTTCTCTCATCCCTCAGGTGCTCTGTTGTGCTCTCTCACCCCCTTTTCCCCCTCTCTCCTAGGCCCAGGTGCTCACTTACGCATACACACACCCACTGGACTGCACAATCATGGGGAGAATGCAATACCCCAGCTACTTTCTACACAGATCAATGGAGGAAAAGCCCGACTAGCTCACTTACCCCACAGTGTTGGTCAGGGAAGAGACTAGGGCTCTTGCTCTGGCTCTAGACTTGTGAGCCTTTTTCCTTTCCTGCATGCACAGATTCCTGTCTCAAAAGTTGCCAGGATGGGAAACCCAGGATCTATAACTTAAATCTTTATTCATTACAGATTTATGGAGATTAAATTAATTCCAGATTAAAAAACTACAGTCATCACAGAGTCCATTGAAACCAAATTTGACTCTGTGTAAGATTCCAAGTCAAGTACTACATCTCTGTGTAATCATCGGTTTCACTGATGTGGAATGTAATTCCTCACCTCCCCTACTACTCTTTATTACACTCCAAGTCTCATGATACCTTGTGATCCCACTACCGGTCTTGGGTCTCTTTGGGTTAAACTGGCCTTTTTGAAAGCAGTCCTCCCTCTGACAAAAGATGCCACCTATTTCCAGATATGTGGATGCAGCATAGCTGAATGGAAAAGGCAGCTCAGCAGAAGTAGCAGCAAACCGTAAAATCCACAATTTTCAAGTGTCAGGATAAGTATTTCATGGATCCATCCTGTTACTCTAAAATCAGATCAACTGGGAACATCCTTCCTGGCCAAATTTTGACAGGTGCAGCTACAGCTACGGCTCCACTGTTCTTTCTCTAATCCGTCCATCTGTTCCCAGTTCTCTTCTGTTTCTCTTAGAATATTCTTTCTTCTTTCTTTAGCCTCAAATACTACACTTTGTGTTTTTAAATAAAGTCCGCACATATGAGGTAAAGCTGGCAGGATCAGAGTTATTGCATGCTATTAAAACATTAAAGACAGCCAGTCTGAATAAATCTACTTTGCAGACTGATCTCTTGTCTACGTTGATTTACTCAATGTTATCTGTGTTTGGGGGATTTTTTTCTAGTTGTATATAAGTGAATAGGATACTAAGTTATCAGCAGTGGATAAAAATATTTAAGTTGCTTTATATGGAATGTTTCATCAGCATCATCTCAGTACTAAACATATTTTGTTCACAGTAGTTACTGAAAAAATATTTCATACTCAAGAATTTACTAAAAGAAATACTTATTACTGAAATCTTTATTGAGGTTAAATTTGGGCATAAATTATTTTGCTAAAACTTTAAAAAGGATTACAAGAAAAATTGTCCCATTGTTCGTGAAGTTGAATATTTTGCAGGCTGGATGAAAAATGGCTTACAGGCTATACAAAAGGACATGGATCAAATTTAACCAATGGAACTGATTTTGTTAATCTTTATTTTTGAACAATCATAGGAAAATGTTTTATTCTCATTTCTCCAGAAGAAATGTTCTCGGATAACTTACGTCAAAGTAGTATCTTTCTAGATTTCATATTCCTATTTCATAAGAGCCTCCTTTGCTCTGCTTTGCTGTATTGTAAAAAAATTCTAGAGGGGCAAGGGAAAAATTGCATCACTGATTGGAAAGTTGGGCGATTTTGGGGGTCACAAAACAGATATCATTTATCTGTCATTAGAATCCTTTATGTCCCTTGTCTTTAAGCTCCTCTCTTCAGTGGAGTTGGGGATTCTTATATCTATAATTTCCTATCTCCCAGAAAACATATCTAGTTAAATGATTCCATTTTTAAATCTGAAAATAATAATAAAATGAATCAAGTATATTTTCCACCCTTTTATCTTGTGTTAGTAAATGACCCTTAGGTTCTTGGATTCTTCACATTCTTCCTAATATCCTGGTAAACTCTTACTCAAGAAGAAATCCTCTATCATGCCAATATCTTGAGACTAAAGATATCGCCCTTCTTAGGTATTTGTGTTTTCAGCAGGGAAAAAATCATATGCCACACTATTCAATATCATCCATGAATAATGCAGGTGAGAAGAATATTTTAGGTTTTCATAAACAGATGACCATACTTTATGTATTCTCATGAAATGAACTTTAAACCAATATTCCAAATTTTAAAGCATTATTTATTTTGGTGTTAAATTTTTTCCCCCACCATGGTAGAGTATTCCATTTTTCCATCATTGAGAAAGGAAGGTAAGACTTAACTATGCATGCATGTGTATGTGATGAAATAATAATTTGTATTTCAATATAACTCAGAATTTGGTAAGTATCCTTATTTCACAGTATAGTAAATTTCTTTGTGAAGTATCTATTGGTTCAACAAAAGTATAATTAAAGGACAGTAGTCAACATCATTGATTCATAATAGATAAAGAAATAGATAAAGAAATATAGATAAAGAAATATAATAATAGATAAATTATATATAATAATTTATATAATAGATAATACATATAATAATAGATAATAGATAAATATAATAATAGATAAAGAAATATAATCTGTACATTTTGTAACATTCTCCTATCCAGTATCAAGAGCAGTGGTAATATGTAAAAATATGCTGATAGGACATGTGTGTGTATGTGTGTGTATGTGTATAGTTATGCCTATGCTCATATGTTTGTAGAAAATTACAGTGTACTGGGTATCTACTACTGGTGACAGATAACTGCCAGCCTGATAGCTGAAATAACGGCAATTTATATTCTGATGATGCTGCAATCATCAGAATCTAGGTTAGGTTCAGATGGACTATGTTCAGTTGGTGATTCTTTTCATGATCTTGTTTGAACCCATCTTTGTGCCTGCAATTATATAATCTCTTGGTTTATTTATGACCAACTGGTTCACAAAAACATCCTTTACATATCTAGGATTATCTTGGGTTTTTAACTATTTTTGCTACATTTTCCTTCATGTAGTATCTCCAACAGGATCATCTGAGTATCTGACATGGTATCCCAAAATGAATGTCTTAGTGTTCTAGCATGTATTAAGTCCCTGCTTGGGTCATATTTTTTCTAATCTATTGACCAAAGCAAGGCACATGGCCACACTCAAAGTCAGTGTGGAGGAGCCTTCAAAAGTTGTGACCACGAGTAGGATTGGGAGGTGGTCTGTTTCTTCTAAGACCTCCTTCCAAAATGTTATGTTGAAAAGCTTAGTTATTTTCTTTTGGTACCACAAAACAAATAGATTCATAATGTGTCTTTCACAGACTTATATAGCTGATTTGGCATTTTTCTGTATTTAATGTTGTAAGCTATGGCATTTTAAGCAATTACAATTGCTTTTTCAAGATGTGGTGACCTTGTAAGAGGGTAGAACATGTGCAGTAAACCTACTTTACAGTTCAGCAGTAGCACCATCGGTGTTTTACAACACCGAATAAAACTGTGGTTAATAACATGGACTTTTAATTGCCAACTCTGCCGTTTACTATCGAGTAAATTTGTAAACCCCTCTATCTCAATTTCCTCAGCTCTGATAGTTGATAAGAGTTTGAAGAATATTTACTTACTTTTCCTAGGGACAGACATATTAAACTCTGAGTAATATTATCTGTTATTATTGTTTTATAGTAGGACATTGTCCTCCTGTGCATTCTTCCTGGATTTTTAAATGATTCTTCTTCCAAACAACAAACGCACGGTATTTTCCATACTAATTAAAAAGAATAAAATTATTGTTACGCTACATGTGGGCACCACCATTCTGAAGACAACAGGCAAGTGTTCCAGTTGGCTCCATTTCCACCTGGATCTACTGACTCAAAACACATCATTCTCCTAAGATGTCCCTCCTGAAAGGATGCAGCATTACTTTGAGATCATAAGAATTTTGTTGGTGTTTGTGTATTTCCTCTCTTTCTATCCTACTTTTGCAAATCCCAAGGTGGCAGATTTAGTGGAAACTGCTGAGGACTGAGCATCAGGGAAACCTGTGTGGAAATTCTATTGCTATCACTTATGGCAATATCACACAGAAATTCAGGTTTTCATCTGTAAAATGGGGATAATAATATAGTCTCAGAAGGGTTGTGAGATTTCAAAGGCATGTTTAGAACATGCTCAGCACATAGCTTGGTTAAATAAAGGGTAGCTCTTACAGTACATTTAGATATAGTTTTTAGCAGGGATGTGTGATTTCATTATTCAATCAGTTTCAAAACGAGCCTTATGACATCTTGGTGTATAAAAATATTTCTGCTGCCAAAGCTATCACTGTAAGTTTTAATCAAAGATTCCAGATAACTGTGATTACTTTGCATTTCTGTGTCAAGATCGCCCCAGGACATATCCAAGAACAAATAGCCTACTGTCGGATGGAAATATAGAAACAGACTTTGGTATACTAGCATGCAGCTAGCTCACCATGACTGTTTCTGAAACGCTTCAAAATGACTCCAAAAAACATAAAAGACAGAAGGAAACATCAGGGAATATTTATGGAAAATAATCAAGAGAAGATAAATATGCTTCTATAATAATTTTCAACTTACTTGTCTTCTCAAATGAATATAATACTTTTTAGAATATTCAGGAAAACCATAGAGAGCAAAACAAGCACCAAACACCAATTGAACAAAAGCCCATTTCTTTCCTTACCCTACCAACATGGCCTGACTGGTTTAGCCTATTTTAAAATGGCAATGGCATGGCGGCACACACCTGTAATCCAAGTTACCTGGGAGACTGAGGCTAGGGATCACTTGAGTCTGCAGGTTCGAGGCAACCCTGGGCAACATAGACTGAGTCTTCAATAAATAAATAAGTAAATAAAATCGTAATGGCATTAACTCTTTAAAGTTCTTGGGTTTCTGTTTGGAAAGCTTCATTTTTATTGTAATTAATGGAATCCTAGTGATTGACAGTATAAAGGTATTTCTAGAATTATCAAATTCTAAAATGCCATAGTAAAGCAGGGGTGAAAGTTAAAATGATCTCTTCCTAATCAGTTTCAGCCACATTTCTTGGTTCCCTATGGCCCAAGGTGGCTGACATGGGAGCCTGAGAATTCAGCCTGCATTTGAGTACCTCTTTGCAATGAACTGAGTAGAGGGACGAGTTCAGAAGGAACTGGGAGGACCAATGACAGGCATGAGAAGACAGATGCATGGATTTGTATTTTACCAAAAGACAATAGCTGAGCGGTGGTAAGCACATTAGGAAAATTATGATAGAACATGCTAGAAGAGGATGAGTTAGAAGAAAAGCATGTAGTCAAGTGATATGAAGAGGGCTGGCTTCAAAAAAGGGAGCCAGGCTGCAGAATTAAATAGGATATATGCTTCATTGAGAAGGCGAGCAAAGACTTGAAAAAGGCAAAGAAACCAATCATACACATGCCAGGGACAAATTGTTGCAGGCAGGAATGACAGGTACAAAGGTCCATAAAGTAATGTGTGCTTGGCAGGTTCAGTAACCAGCAGAGAAGCCAGTGTGACCGGAACAGAGTGAGGAGATGGATAGTACAAGAATAGATCAGAGGGCAACTGGGAACTTTATCATGTAGAGATTCCTGGTGTATTTGGGTTTTACTCTATGGAATGGAGAATCTTTGCAAGTTTTCAGAAAGTGACATGGGTGGTTCTGGTGCTTGTAAGATCCATCTGGCTGCTATATGGGGAATAATCTATGAGAATGGGAGTGAGTGAAGCAAGGTAGCATGTTAGGAGGCTTTTCAAGTAATCTGGTGGGGGATGATGGTGGCTCAGACCACAATAGCAATGGTGGCATGGTTTGATGTGAACTCTGAAGATATTTTTAAGGTAGCCAACAGGATTATCTCATGGGAACTAGCAAGGATTTTTTGGCATACCACCTTCATTTTAATGCTGTCCATCACTGGTGCCAAGTTCCTAATGATCAGCTGAGCAAACAATTATAATCCTTCCCAGCTGCTAAAGGCAATGCACTGAAGCATGCTGTGATGCATTTGACCTTCTTGAGATGCTGTGACTGAGGCAAAAGGAGCCTTTTATGAAACAACACCACAGGTGAGCAAAGAGCAGCCTCGCAGATAATGAGATGGTTGATGCATCAACTGACAAGAATCTCACTGAGGTGGGAATGAGTGGTTGGGGTTCAGGGAGCTTGCATTCCATGAGGATTTTTATGTATCCCTAGCTCAGTTCTAGAGTCTCACTCTTTCTTTATCAGTATTATATTTTTACATGAACGGAAATGTGAGGTTTCCTTCAATGGATATTCTTCAACGTGTTACTTGTCCAAGTCTTCAATGTGGTGTTTAGTCATTGTAACCTTCAAGTTTTAAGATCGAAGATAATCTTTACTGTCTTCAGAGGATGTTCCTCAGTTTCAATTTGTTCCTTAAGTCACACATTCAGGGCTATAAGACTGTCACACTTGCCTTCATCTTTCTAACACCACTGTAAGAAGTGCCACCAGCAGGTCTTGACTTTCTCACAATGTGACAGAGTGACCTTTCATGAACTGTCCTCAAAGCTGCCCTGTCTTCCAGAGGAGCCATTTGGGGTTGGAGTTTAAAAATTAACCCCCTGAATTAAAATTGGACTAACTAGTTAATTAAACCTAATTAATTGGATTGTCTGGTTATAAGAAAACCCAAACCTGAACCAAATCTGACTCATTTTAGCTGAAGATAAGTTTCTTGGATGATAGCTCAGAGAAATGAGCGGAGAACTGAAAGATGAAGCTTAGGAATAGCAACAAGTTAGGTGACTTGCAGCAGGAAATGAAGTTAAGGTTGTACTTAGCAGCCTCTGGAATGAAAACTCCTAGCAGCCTCTGCTTGCTGACAGGAGTTGCTCTACCTCTGATCCGAGCCTCCACCTGGATTCCAGTCACTGAGAACTTGCATCAGACCTGCAAGACTTTCCGTTCTTGGCAGCATCCACTTCGTTTATCGTAGGGTACAGGTCTCCTATTGGACCACCTGAGAGCAGGGATAGGAGTCTATGGGGATCAGAGGAACTGTCTCCTCTCCTACAACCGGGGATCCCCCCCCCAGGGAAAACACTTGGATTCTGAATAAGGAAACTCAGCCTTTATACTGGTCAATAGTGTAAGTGGAAATGTTGATGCCAAAGCGCATTTGTACAGAAATGCATAATGTTGCCAGGAGTTTGCATTTGCCATAATGGGCTTTTCCAAGCTGTAGCCTCAGGTAATTCTCTATTGAAAACGATCACTTAAGCTGCATTGGAAATGAGCTTCAAGTTCCCTGCTGACAGGCCTGCTTCCAGGAATGGCTCCCACAGCACCTCTGCCATGGCCCAGGCCACTGGCAGGAGGTTGGGAGGAGGTGTTAGGCATCTCCTTCCCACCAGCATCCTAGGGTTGAGGGAGGACTGCCTTTAGCTCCTCACGTGTTTGGGGTCAGGCAGCACTGTTATCCAGCATATGGGCTGGCAAAGGTGGGAGGGAGTCCCCCTTCTGGCTCACTCCCATCTCTGTCAGATCTCACTAGGAATGAGAAGACCAACGATCCACTGACTGACACACAGGAGAAGACAAGAACAAACAAGGCTCTGGGCATCAGCATCACCTGGGTAGGACACAAACTGAGCTTGGTAGAAATATCACGGCGAGACTGTGATGCTAGTCACAGAAGTGACCTGGCCAAGCGCTTCATCTGCAGTGTCCTGGGGCTCAAGCAAACAGTCCCTGATCCAGAGATGCCACCAAGGTGAGCGAAGCGCCCTCCTCTCCCACTTGGGGAGGAAAGCCCCAGAGAAGGGGCTGTGGCCCCACGGCAGAGCTGTAAATGACTAAAGCAGAAAGGAGGGGTCTGATCCCACTGTGGAGCCCCTCAAAAGCCAGTGGTCGAGAGCTGGAACCCCATCACCAGAGGCCAGAACTAAAAGGCTCGGAAGCAGGAGCAGGGGACGGACACCAGGATGGAGGAGGCCACCAGCATGAGTGAGGAGGCCCAAATCCCAGCGACCACACGGTCCGGAGAAGGGGAGACTGTCCACGTCACAGCAGGAAAGGCCACCGTCGAGGAGCCTGGAGAACAGCGCCGCACACCTGCCCTATGAGGTCCCGGGTGAGCTGGGCCCGGCTGCCCGCCTCAGAGTTACTCCTAGAAATCTAAGCAGCCTGGGCCTGCAAGTCCCAGGAGCTCAGGGCCACGCCCCGGCAAAGGACACTGACCAATGGCCCAAACGTCAACCAAATGACCAACAACTTTATCAACCAATAACTTGTAGAGAGAGGGGAGTTGAAAAGATTGGAGGGGGGAAATGGGGAGGGGGGAGAGGGAGGGCCCTGCATAAGGGGATCAATAATCACACAAATGTAACCAAGGTTGTACGAAAACAATAAAAGTTAAAAAAAAACATTAACTTATTAACTTAAAACAACTCCTTTATAGTTTAATACTTTAAAAATATTTATTAATCTGACAAGGAAAAGAATATAATTAATCTTAGTATAATTTTCGTGTCTTACACACTGGTAATTTATATTGCTTCCTTCTCAGATTGTCTCTTCAGATCCCTTGACCTTTTTAAATTAAGGTATATGACATCTTGAATTTGATTTATTTGTTCGTGAGTCTACTTTCTTATTCAATAAAATAACTATTTTTATCAACAAATTTTTATGAAATTTTCACCATCATTTGCTGTGACAGTGACATCTTCTTGCTCAACTTTCATATAGATATATGAAAACTAAATATAGACATTCTTTTCCTCTTCTTCGTGTTTCTTTTTGACTTTATATCTTGTTTCTCATCAACAAGATGAGACATCTTGTCTATATCTTGTTTTCCCTTTCCCCCCCTTCTCATGTAATACCCTGGTTATAACCTAAACAAAATCATGTGACTTCACTTTATTTCCAGTGCCAAATATTCACTAACCCCTCTTCCCAATTCCTGAACCTGAATGGCCACCCTCACACTCAAAGTTTGCTACCATTCTAGGTATTCAGAGCCCCATGCCTGCCAAAGACATAGCATTTGACCTCATACAGAGTGGTAAGATGGCTATGGATGTGGCCTTAAAAATGAAACTGCTGGTATCTGTTACATCATACAATAATAATGGCGCCTACTTCACTGAATTGTTTTGAAACTTAAAAAAATTACTACTTGCTATGAATTTAGAATAGTACCTGTAAAATAGCCAATGCTGTTGTGAAACAATTGTCATAATTCTGGTTACTATTTTCTGTACCAAGTGCATCTATTCCTTGTTCCATTGTTCTGGGCTCGTTTCTATAATATTTTTTATTATTTATTGTATTATTTATTTTGTTTTGCATTATTATCTACCCTGGGGTTCTCCCATGATCTTATCACCTGTGAACTATTGTCTTAGTCTTTTGTGCATCTCTAAACCTCCCGTTTCCCTCCTCCCCCTCTCATGCTCTATACTTCAGTTTTGCAAAAATTAGTTTTAAATTTTTCTTGTCTATTTGTTTGTTTTCCCTTTGTCCTTCATATAAGTGACACCATCCAGTGTTTCTCTGGCTTATTTCTACTGATACGATTACTTCTAGCTTCATCCATATTGCCACAGATGACGTTTGTCCTTTTTGATTGATGAATAGTATTCCATCATGTACATATACCAAACAAATCTTTGTGATAACAAAGATCCACAAAGTACTCACAAAACTTAACAAAAATAAGATACAGACTCAGTCAAAAAGTGGGGAGAAGATCTAAAAAGACTCTTCTCTAAAAAGGAACTACAAATGACCAGTAGGCATATGAAAAAATGCTCAAAATTACAAATAATCAGGGAAATGCAAATCAAAACCACAATGAGATACCATGTTCTATATTTTTTTAATGTATTTAGAGGATGGATTGGCATGCAATATTCATGGATTTAAATATTTTGATATGTGATCTCAATTTAGGCAACGTATTTCTATTTCAACATGAAACACCTAAAGTCATAAATATCTTAACCAAAAGAGATTTAATGACTTTGGCACCCTGATAAAAGTGCCCATTAAGCAGATGGATCTTTGAGCATTTGATATTTAATGTGGGTACTACTTCAGCCTTCCTGTCTAGGTTGCTTTTAATTCAATCTTTTCAGCTATCAGGTATCTCCCCAAAACCAGGCTGCAATGTTTTACTTTGAACATTTTCAAACATACAGCAAAACTGAGTGAATTTTATAGTGACTGCCCTTATTATTACCACTCTTACCATGCATTTCTACATCAAATGTTCCCAGAACCTGAAGAGTCACACATTTTTTCCTATTATTTGCATTACTAGTTAGTGGTAGTAGGGCAGCATAGGAGGTGGAATGTATATGAATTTTGCAGAGACTTGCAACCTGGTTTAGAAATGTATTCCTAGAGTTGATGACTTAAGTTCTTAGAGTTTAGTTGATTCATAGAATAAGACACTGGTGCTGTTTTTAAAGTGTTGCTGTAAATATAAAATGTCCTCGTGTACTTATCAGATAGAGGGATTTTTTTTTGTATTTTTGACATTATTTTTCTAGTCATTTAAAAAATAATCATGCATACTCCAGGCCATTTGTCTTTCTTTACCATTTATCTTTCAAATTCGTAAAAGAAATTGCCATGATTAATTTAACTGAGTGTTGGGAACAAGATATTGAGAGGCTTGTTGTGGGTCCCTGCGTTTTGATTATGTGCTTTCAAAACATTTAGCTGTTCCATGTAGCTTTTGGGGGACTCTGTCACTTCAAATACAGATTTAGCTCTCATGATATGTGGTTGATATTTTTGCTTCAATATTTAAAATCTGTTTCCTTTGTTAATCTTTGTTTTAAGTGTATCTAATCTCTGCAACCTTTCCCAAATTTTTTATTTCTGCTTTTATTTTTTCTTATGTCTGTATGTGTAATTTGTACTTGTCAGTACCTAAATGCCTATTTCCAAAAATCCCCATTGCTCATTCTCCCTCATCTATACTTCTTTGCTGAGTTTCTAGATCTTATTCATGATTTCTACAATGAAAAAGCACTTAAATTATTTTCAGCCCAGCTCTCTTTTCCTGTTTGGAAAGTTGTTGGCATTTTTCCTTCTACAAAGTTACTACATGTGTATTTTCATATGTTATCCTTAAAAATTAGACAGCATTGTAGTGCCATCCATTTCTCAGTAACGTCCACATTTTCCAGTTGCATTATTGAAAGGCGATTTCACCAGTGGAATTCATTCAGGTTTTTATTTGTTATTTATATAATGTTTCTATGCTCCTGCATTTACCCTATTTAGTCTTACTTAATTGGCCTACTTTTTTTTTTTTTTTTTTTAGACTAGGTCTCACAGACCACAGGCTTACGTTGCCAACCCGGGGTACCACGGACTCAAGAGATCCCCAGTCTCAGCTTCCCAGGTCGCTGGGATTACAGGCATGTGCCACCATGCCCAGGTATTTTTTGGGACTGGGTTTCACTGTTTTGCCCCAATCAGGACTTGAACTGCATCCCTAGCTCCAGCTGCTTCATAGGCTGAAGCTTAAAGGCACACACCGCCGTGCCCAGCTGGCCTAATTTCAATTGTACTTTTTCTCTAACCAAAACGTTTTACGATACATATATATGTGAAAAATATAAAGTGAAACTTGAAAGTTACACATGCAACATGTAAGGAACATATATATCCATGACACACATACATATGAAGCATGCTGTGTCTGAACAGGGATGAAAGGTTCAAATTGAGCCTTGTATCTATACAACTGCCTCGTTTTTCTCCTAATTTCTAAAACACAAATACAGCTGTTCCTTGCCTGACTAACAGAACTGACCACTCATCTGTAACCCCTATGCTTTCAGAGAACCAGGATGCTCATCTTGACTGGTTCAGCTCTATCTCATTAGCCTAGCCTATTCAGGCCTGATCTGGCCTAGGAGAACCTGACCTTTTAGCAACAGCTATTGAACAAATAAAGCAAAGCTATTCAAATTTCATCAAGTGTCCCCAAATGTCCCCTGAGCAGTATGGAACTGAGGTTTCATGGATTAGATATACTTGAACATCTGGCTTTGAAACAAGCCTCAACTAAGAGCCTACTTACTATCCCTCTGGTACTGTACCTTGCTATTCTCTTCCCTACTCTTTTGCTTCAGTCACAGTTACCGCTTTGCTTTCTTTCCTTGCAACATGCCAACACCACTCTATCCCAGCGTTTTTGCACTTGTTTTTCTCCATATCTATAGAATCTTTCTCCAAGAGAGCTGTGTATTTGATTCCTCACCTCATTAATAATTCCGCCCAAATGTATACTCCTTGGGGGCCTCATCCTTTACTCAGTCACCACCCATTCTAAGAATAGCCCCACCCTATACCTCCTGAACTACTTTTACTTGTTGGCAGTCACTATTCCCTCCATATGTTGCAACAAATACATACAGATACTTAGGAAGCATATATAGCATATATGTGGAGCACACATATAAATGATGTATATTTGAAACATTGAAATAAATTGGTGCTAGTGGGACCCCAAACCCAGCTGATTATGAAAATGAGTGATATAAATATCAAATGAGAATTCACAACAAATCTAAATGGCATTTTTCATTGAGAATATGCAATTTAAATCCACAATGAGATACTGTCATACACCTGCTAGAATGGTTAAAATATGAAAATAAATCTGCTTGTTCCAAGCCCTATCATGGGTGTGGAGCAACTGGAATGCTCAAATATTGTTGGTGGAGATGGGGATTAATGAAAATATGGAAACTGTTAAGCAGTTTCTTAGGAAGTTAAACATATGTTTACCATAAGGTCTAGCATCGCTGCCCATAGTAATGTATTTAGGAGAAATGAAATAAAAGCTGTATGCTAATGTTGATAGCAAGTTTATTTGTAATGGCTCCAAACTAGTAAGCACTAGCAGCTGGTGAACGGATATACCAACTGTGGTACATCCATAAAATTTAATACCATTCAGCCATAAAATAAAATGCACTATTGATGTATTTAGTATCATGGGTGAATCTTTAAAAAGACATGCATTGAGGGAAAGAAACCAGTCTCTTTTCTTCTTCTTCAGACTGATTTTTTTACATATAAGAAGGCAACTGATTTTTTTGTGTTGATTTTATAACCAGCTACCTTACTGAATTGATTTATTATTTTCATTAGTTTTTTTCTGTAGAATTTTTCAGGTTTTCAATATAAATTATCAAGTTTTCTGCAAACCATTATGATAGCTTTGCTCCTTCTTTCCCTATTCTGGGTTCCTTGTATGTCCTTCTCTTGCCTTATTCTTCTAGCTAGGACTTCTAGTATTATATTGAAAAGTGGTGGTGACAGTGGACAGCCTTGCTGAGGGCTGAACACAGGGTACACAGAAAGGATGGACATGAGAGATGGCTTGGCTATGGCAGCTAAGGATCCGCTGGAGGTAATGAACTAGGTGACCTTTTATTAAGCAAAGAATGGGGTATTTATAAAGAACAGAGCACAATTCACCATGAATTTCAAAGGGAGACAAAATGGTAAAGGTGCAATAAAACTAGTTAACAGGTTAACTTTTTCGGTTTCTCTGAGGCAATTGTGGGCAGGGAGGTCACTCACAAATTGATTACTACCTCTATCTCTTTAAGGAATTTTTTTTAGGTAAACGTTGGAAGGATGGTGACTCTTATCACTCTTTAGAGGTATCCATATCCATGCTCATCCTGTGTCAGAGGCTGCCTATTGAGACCAGACAGGATTCATGACTGTGAAATGAAGAAAACTTCATTTCATAATCTTATCTGGCTTCAGAACCCTGGAGACAAAGCTAACATGATAAATGTCCGGAGAGCAAAGAGCAGCTTCTCCATTTGCTCAGTGTTTACCTTAAAAAACATTCTGTAAAAGTTACCAGCAAGGTATGGGTAAATCCCCTGCCCACCATTATTTCACAAAAGCTAATGTTTTACCCAAATTTTATTGCCTTAGCTATTAGTCTTCTCTAGTTAATTAGTTGTAAAACATTCTCTTAGCCACCTTTTTTCCCCTTGCCTAAGCCCTATTAAAAGGCCTAGTAGTTTACCTTAAAGTTGCTACCAGCCATGCTTCTAATAGCCCACAGTCTTTGACTGTGTCTATCTCTCTGGTTCATCCTTTCTCACAACCCTGCGACCAGCTCTTTACAATCCTGTCTCCAGTTTTCTGGGCACAGATCAGGTAGTAAAATGAGGTGTTCCTTATTTCACAGCCTGAGCTCAGTCTGGGATGTGATAGCACCTGACACAGCCTTGCCATATATTACTCTTAAGGACTCTACTCAAAGTTTACAAAAACTCTAATTCAAAAGGACACCTGTACTCAGATGTTTATCACAGCACTAGTTACAATAGCCAAGATATGGAAACAACCCAAATGCCCCCAAACAGACAAATGGGTCAGAAAGTTGTCCTATATGCACAAAATGGAATAATATTCATCAATCAAAAAAAGACAAACATGTCATTTGCAGCAACATGGATGGAGCTAAATGGAATCATGTTAGCAGAAATAAGTCAGAAAGAAAAATACTGGATAGTCTCACCTAGTTGAAGGATAGAGGGAAAACAAACAAACAAATGGACAAGAATAACTTACAACTGTCAACAGAACTGAAGCATAGAGCAAGAGAGGGGGAGGAGGGAAAATCAGGGGAGGGGTGGGCACAAGACATTAAGATGGTTCTCAGGTGACAAGGGGATGGGAGAATCTCGGGGTAGACAATGATGTAAAACATATACATATATATGTACAATCAATTAAAGAATAATTTTTTTAAAAAGAAGCCAGTCTCAAACAACTATTTGCTGAGTGAATCCATTCGCATGACATTCTGGCAAAGGTAGAAGCAATGATATAGAAAACACATCAGTGATTGTCAGGTATCGAAAGTATTGGAACTGAAAGGTCCATTTGACTTGTTATAACAAAATGCCATAAGCTCAGTATCTCATGAAAAGAAACTTATTTCTCAGAGTTCTGGAGACTGGCAAGTCCAAGGTCAGTTTCTGGTGGACACACTTTGATGAGGACCCACTTCCTGGTCATAGCTGGCTACCTGCCTTCTGTATCTGCACAGGGTAGGGTGGACTGGCTAGCTCAGTTGGCCTCTTGTATAAGGACACTAAATCTCTACATAAGGACTCCACCTTCATGGTCTAAGTGCTTCCCAGAGTGTTATCTTCTCATACTATCATGTCGAGTGTAGGTTTATGGTGCATGGGAGGAGAGGGAAAGGATACAAATGCTCAATCTACAGCAGGGAGAATTTGAAAACAATGAGGTACACAAAATTTAAGGATGATGTGTTGGTTTTGTTTATTGGTGTTGGTGACAATTATACTATTCTGTTCTATTACCAGACCTCATAGGATTAAGCTGAAATTTATTATGTATTTGAATTATAAATCAACAGATCAATGATAGAAGATATCAGCAGTATTATAAAATTATACTATGAATTAAAATATAAAATATTGTTTATAATAAAATCAAGACTAAAATATTTTAACAGAAAATACACATCAGGTAATTCATGAGGATTTTTTCTTTCTTTTTTAACACTGTCAGCAATCATATTTAAGAAGTAATATCTACCAGGAACTTTTAATACGGCAGTATGTAAAATGCTTTTGGCATTAATTAATGATATTTTCAGTCAATATTTTAATGACTTTCATCTGCTTTATTTCACTGTATCTGAACAATGTAATGTCAGTAATGACAGTTCCACATGGTTCTTAGCATTTTAATTTCCAAATTACCGTAAAACTAGATGTCCTTTATTCTGTGTCCTTACTACCTGCCAGTTGGAGAGTATGCTTCTACTTATTTTGTGTCCACTATTTTATTCAGGAGGCATAACCCATTTTAGTGGGTTATATGTATAATATTTTGATTACAATTATTAGTTGGGTTCTAGAAAGTCACATAGAAACTGGTTTGGATTTTCATTTAGTAGTTTGATTCTCAAAAGTTATAGACCCAATAATGAATCTTTTTTTTAGGAAAAAAAATACATTCTACCTGTACAGCATAGGAGCTAAGGGTTAAAATAACAAGGGTGGCCCTTTTACATGATTTTAAGACTTGAGCAAAGCTTGATCTTTCAATACAAAACTTGATCTCACAATAGTATCCTAACTGAACAATTCAGTTTCATCTTGAGTGATTTAGACATTGAGCAATTCTCACTCAAAGGTTTTTTGGTAAAGCAGAGAATAAATAGTCTTAAAATAAACTTGACTAGTTTTCAGAGCTTTTCTACACTGGGAATGAAACTGGCAATAAAGAAACTCAACAAATTCATTGATTAATGTTAATAAACCCATTGTACAATGTTTCTAGAACCATAGACTGAGTGGTTTAGACAAAAGAAATTTTATGGTCTTACCGTTCTAGAAGCTAGAAGTTCAAGGACAAAGTATTCAAACAGTGATACTCCCTTCTGAAGCCTCCAGCAAGGGGTCAGTACCAGTCTGTTCTCCTGTTCCTTTGTAGAGCAGTGAACACAACATAACCCTAATATTCACACAGTCTTCCCATGTGTACATGTCTGTGTCCAAATGTTCCATGTCCAGTCACAGTGATTAGAGGCCCACTCTACTCCTTTATGATCTCATCTTAACTAATTACACCTGCAAATGGTCCTATCTCTAAGTGTACATTCTAATACTGGGAGTTAGCAGCTCCAAATACGAATTTTGAAATGGGTACAATTCAATTTATATACCTATAATTGCACTTGCAAGTTAATTATTGTCTACTACCAAAGACAGATGCTTCATCCAAGGTCAACCAACTTTTCTAACATCATTTCTAAGGTATGGCTGCAATAACTGTATAAACCAAGGAAAGAATCATAGAAGCAGATAAATCTACTAATTTTAATGTCAACAGGAGGCCTTCAAACTTCTTTTGTGATCATATCTGCTGAACAAACAAGACAGATTTTTGTCATCAGTGATGTTTCTATTCCTGTTTCTTTGAATTTAACTGCTCTTGAAGAAATTGCAGTTCTATCAGATCTTTATGATGAAAGTTGTGTAGTCAATACTTATGTTTCAACTTTCCCTCATTGCAAAAAAATACCTAACTTACACTTTTACAAAGTTTTTCTGATTTGCTTGAGTGGTCATAATAGGTAAAGGGACTTTTAGAGGTAAACTTAATGTAGTATATCCATATGTTGATTCTCAGTGATGTATACCTGAAGTTTTAATGTTATAATACAATGTTATTTTGATAAAATTTTTTATAAAGCAAACAAACAAGATGTATGTAGTAGAAGTTTGTCCACACCCCTTATCCCATGACCCATGAAGTTACTGTGATAAGCTCTGAACATTAAATCTTTTATCTTCTCTAGTTTTCATAGCATTGGTCCTTGACTACAAGGGTTTGATGACAACATATTAGGATGGGAATTTCAGAAAGCTCACATAACATATCAACCAAATTTCTGCTCTCCATACCTTGGTTGGCATTTTTCAGGCGGTGTGTTGAGCGTTATTTCACTGTTCTCTCTTCCTTTTATTTACTTACTGTCATATAGAGTAGCAATTATTTTTTCCTCTTATTCTTGCAAATCATATTTTAAAATGGCATTATTTTTCTATTTATGGTTCTTTCCCCAGGAGACTTAAAAAAAATTTTCTCCCTACATATACATCTACATATCTATCTATTAGTAATACTTACACCTATCTGCACATCTCTCCATTCAAACTCCTTGAGCTCTTCATGTGAAACAACTGAATGTTCAGTGCAATATAAATCCACAGAGTTCACTTTGTTAGACAATATTGGAGGGTTCAGGTAGCTCTTCTCAGACAGGAGAAACAGACAGGACATTTTCATGTTTTAGTTGGTACTCAGTAACTGGAACCCACAGAAGCTCATTCAGCTAAAATAGAATCTCATCAGGGGAGTCACAGCCTTTGAGTTTTGGTTAGGTCATTCAGCGCATCTACCCTGTACAGGGAAACTCTATTACTTTTGTGTAAAATAGAATAAGTAAATGAAGCCTCGTCCATCTGAAGATTCTGTTTTTAGATAAAGACCAAAATAAGATTTTAGTTTTCTAGAAGTCAAGACATAGGCCATTTTAATCTGCGGTGGCATCTAAGACATTAGACTGTGAGTATTCTCTCAAGGTCAGATCAAGCAACCATTGCTTCTGGAATTCATACCCTCCGCATCTTCATTCTCACAGACTCAGCAAAAAATCTGCTAGAGGGGTCACTATTCAATAGCGTCACCAGCTTTTTATCTCAGTTAAAGTAAACAAATAAGCAAATAAAAGTGTTAGGATATGAATCAAGACTTCCTCTAGTCACGGGCAAGTAATACTCCTGCTCACAAGAGTATATTACTGATGTCATCAAAGGGGCATATGAATAATGGAAAAGGTTTTCATATCCTGCTTTTGGAAATGATACAGGGTGGTGACGCAGTTGAAAATAGTGTTAGGTGCCATAATGCCCTGGTGGGTGGAGTCTGGAGGACCTATGAGAGAAAATGGGAAGCGGGAAGAGAGGGTGTAGAAAAAGAGAGAATGAAGAAAAGAAGAAGAGATGAGAATGGTGTACTGATAGAACAGGCCCATGTGACCTGGTCAGGGAAATCCCCCTGAAGAGTGAGCTGGGGGTGGCAAGGAGCCATGGTGGGAGAGTGGCCGGCAGAGAAGTAGCTGGTGTGGAGTTGGATGCCAGAATGGCAGGCCAGGGGTAACCAGGGGCTGCTGAGAGCAGACCTGGTGGATGTGGCCAGATGCCACAGAAGGCGGACCTTCCGTGAAAAGGAAGCACATGGAGCTGCAGCAAGGCGGCATATTTGGAAAGCTGATTTGTGCAACAGCAATTGTGGTAAAGTTTGAAGAGCTTTGGAGAAGCTGAGCTACTTGGAACACTGGAGAGGAAGCATGGAGAAGACTCAGGAGAATGATTGGACTTTGCAGAAGTGCCTGCCTCTCAGGTTTGGAGGGGCAAAAGGGCACCATCTTGGACATGTGTCTCTGGGACCTTTGGGACTGAAAATGGTGACTGGGGTAAGATAACTGGCCACTTGTGGCTTTAAGGACTTTTCATTTTCCTGGTTAATTTCCCTTGTTAGTAAAACCCTGTTGTTAAGCTGCATTTAACCGGCAACTGCTCCATGAGGATGAGATGGATCTGGTAAGAAAGCTGGGTGAAATGCAGCTTTTTATCCCTGTGGCTTGCTAGTTGGCACTGTTGCCCCTTTTGATCCAATTTCAGAAACATAATGATTTCAAGGAGATAGTTTAGAATGGTGAAACAGTGAAGCATTTTCCACCTAAGAGTTCAAATTTCAATTGAAATTTATTTATTTATTGTTTATTTATTGTTTTTTATTCTGTATAATTATATATATACATATATACATATATATAACATCAAATATATTAAATGATATTAAAGACATTAGATATCATTTACACAATGGGATTCTGTGTAAGTTGTTATTTAGAAAAATATTAACTGGTAAGGATATATCACATATATAGTCAGACATATACATAACTTAATACTTTGATCATTATAACAAAGTACAATATACAAAAAAGTCTGTTCTAAATTTCTTTTTTCAAAGGAGGAATTGAACTCTATTTTTTCTCAATTAAATAATGAGTTCCCTGAACATTTCTTGATTATTTTTACAACTCTATGTCTTTATTATTTACTAATTTCCCCATGGCTGACTCATTGTAGTCACTCTACAAATTTTTAATTAGTGAATCAATGAATAAATTGAGGATGAACCAGTGAACAGACAGGCTAACTATCTCATCTCTAAAATTCTCTAATTCTATGTTTTGTTAAGTCCAAGAAGCCACCAACAATCTGATTTTGGATAAAATGACTAACATGAAACTGCAAAATTTACTCTAGAGTTGAACCAAATACAGCTTTTTCATTTCCTAGTGGGAAGTAGGAAGTTCTCTTCTTGGTTTGCCCTTATTCTGAGCAGCAATGACCTAGTAGCATATATAGGTAACAGATAGGCCCATAGATTTTATTTTATTGCCTTGGGCAATTCAAGTTGGCACTTTGAAATTCTGACATTTTGCTTAGACTCTGTGACGGCACTCTCTCCTCTGCCATGTGGGACGAAAGCTAACCCAGAAAAATCCCATCTGATTCCTTGTGACGTGCAATAGTAGAATGAATAAGTAAATTCCCTCTTTTCTACCCACACATATGAAACTATAGAGATATAAAGAGTGCCACATTATGAAACCGCTGAAGAAAATCATATTATCTCAAGAACCAGGATCTAATATATAAGTTGGCATTTTTATATAAAATGTTTTAGCATATTTTTCATAAGTTTTCTCCAGTAGTGCAAGAACTCAGAAATATATGTTGAATATATATTAGGAAAAATTATGTTTCTATTTCAATTGAAAAATTATGTATTTAACAGACTATTGTGTATAAGAATGGAGCTACAGATGAAAAAAACCCATAATTCAATAGAAGAGTTAATATAAGAACACAGTGATCATAATTAAGAGTTAAATAAGCAAAATACAAATAATTTATTTGTAAACTGAAGGGCAGAAACCAGTTCATGTAATTGAGACTTGTGCAAGGGCTATCATTTAAAACAGACATAAAGTACTAGGATTTTGTTTGATAGGGACTAGAAAAAAGCTTGAGCAAGACTGTGATGGTGGAAAAGTGGTCTTATTTTGGACTAGCAAATAGTTGAATGCATCTAGACCTCAGTGCATACTTGGAGAGGTGGAAGGAAACGAAGTTGGAAAGACAGAGTAACCATGAGAAGAGATACACAGACTTCATTCAACTGGAAAAGGATGATCACTGAAAGAGTTTGAAGAAAGAATGGATTCAGATGTAAAAATTAAGAAGTGGTAAACTAGTCCAACCTCTATGGAAAGCTGTATGGAAGACCCTCAAATTAATGAAAATGGAACTACCATATGACCCAGCAATTGGTCTCTTGGGAATTTACCCAAAGGAGACTTCAGTGTGGGTACAAAGGAACATGTGTGCTCGCATGTTTGCTGCAGCACTATTTATAATTGTAAGGATGTGAAAGCAACTGAAATGTCCCAAAACAGATGACTGGATGAAAAAGATGTGGTTTATATACACAATGAAATATTACTCATCAATTAAAAATGACAAATTGGACGATTTTATGATAACATGGATGGACTTACAAGAATTCATATTAGCAGAGACAATTCAGAAAGAAAAAAACAGAAACCAAATGGTTTTGCTACTATATGGGACATGGGAAAGATAAACAAAAAGCCACGAAGAAAAGTCAAAACAAGCCAACAACCAAATTGAAGTACACAACTTGGGGGGGAGCAGGGTGTGAACAGTCAGGGAAAGGGGTGAACCCCAGAGATCACAGAGATGTGAAATTTATATATAAATAAATTATTTTTAAGAAAGGAATCCAGGAGAGCTTTGTGTGGTGTAGAAAACTGCTGGTTGAGGCAGCTGATCTGTAGTGACTTCAGGGAAATATATTGACTTTATTCTCTTCCCTCTTCTGGTGTCTAGCTAGGGTTCCCCGTGACCACACACACTTGACGCCAGCTCAAATGAGCTGTTGATGGCATTCATTCATATAACTCAGCCTCCTAGGGCACAGGTCAGGGTGGGGAAGGAGTTATGGGGGCAGGAGAGGGTGGAATAGGATGGAACTCTTAGGAAGAGCATTATTTAGAATATAGGAGAACAAACATACAAGGCATCCAAGAAACGGAGCATGGAAGAAAGCAAAACCAAGAACAAAGAATGGTGGGGATCATGGAAAAAGCCAGTTTTAGGGAGGAGGAAGAGGCAGAGAAGCAACCCAAAGCAGGAAGGGTCTTTAAGGAGAGTCTTACAGGAAGGCTGTCTTAGCTAATCTGGGGTAAACAGCCGGTTTCATCAATCTCGATGTGGACGTCTGTTTGACTGTTTTAAGTTTGGGGAGATGGGAAAGAGACTGAAAAGAATAACATGATAGTCAAGAATATGAAACCAGGAGCAAATAACCACATCCTAGTGTTTCCGTTTAGTTGTTCTCTTCTGCTAACCTTCTTTCTTGGCTTCTTTGTTCTCTTCTTTCTCTTTTGTATTATATTATCCGAATTTAATTCTGAAAAACAAAAAGTAGAAAAGGTATGGATCTTGACCCTGGTATTTATGTAATCAGGGTAAGACTCATTTTATTGATTGATTGATTGATTGATTGCATACATATTACATATACATATATATATCTCACATCATTGTCTACCCTCAGGTTCTCCCATCTCCTTATCACCCATTAACTGTTTTAATCTTTTGTGCCCTTCCCTTCATCCCTTTCCTCCCTCCTCCCCCTCTTTTACTCTATTGTTCAGTTCTGTTGGCAGTTTTAAATTTTTCTTATCCATTTTCTTCTCATATATCTCTCATATAAGCGAGACCATCCCATATTTCTCCTTTTCTTTTTGGTTTATTTTAAAAACCAGGAACTCCAGACTCCAAAACTATGCACTCTTTTCACAGTATCCAACACTCTGTCCGACTATGGTAGTTATTCCTCAAGAGTTGAAGAAGGGAGGGAATATGGGATAGTTACTGCATGAGAGATTGGCAACCTGGTTTCCTGAAGTCACCTTGCTGTTAAGTACCTTAATAAGTAGGTGAAAGGATTCTCTTAGTATCTTTAAATACAATTTAACCTCTCTGTTAACTTGCTTTCGCTGTTCTGAGAATGATCATGTCACCAAAAGGTTTTCCTTAGTGAGAGTTACTATACAAATATTAGATGAATCACAAATATTTTTCATACTGCAAATATTTATTAGACGAATCATGAATTTCTCTACCGCAAATGTTAACTTCAAACTAAATATCTTCTTTGTTAAGTCCTTAGAGTAAAGTATTTTTATCTTTCCTTTGTTATGATTTTGTCCCAAGGAAATGGATGACATATTCTAATTGTTTTATGACATGGCATACGCATGGTTCAGTTCATTGTACATAAATCATGATATTGCCAGTTACTCACAATGGGATCATAGTAAGTTATTGTGAAATCAGTGACATCCAAGAGTTAAGACCAGAAGATGAAGCAGAATCCTGATTGAATGAGTAATGATGCAAGCCCTCTGACCCATGCCCCTCCCCAAAGGAAAAATGAAAGCACCCACCATTAACCTCCCTGACAGAAATGAGTAAATTGGTCTTTTTGTGAAACTCCTGCCTTAAATAGATCATGTCACTCTCTATATTTTCTAAGCATCCCTGCCAACACAAATAATATTCAGCTCTCATTTATAAACTTTTGCTAAATCATTTGGTGAATTTGTGATTTTTCATATTTTTTTAAACAATTTTATTTTGTTCTTTGGGTTACAATCTCTCTGTTATATGTTTTTCCCCCTCCCTCCTCCCTCCGGTGCTCCCTCCATTCTCTCACACCCCACTCTTTGTTATTTATTAGCTGTGCTGAGTCCATTATTCTCTTTCCTGTGTTAGTGTCTTTTCTCTGGGTGAGGGACTGTGTTGTTGGGTCCAGGCGAACCTTGCTGTTAGATTTTCAGTCTAAGTTTCAGTTGGGTGGCCAGGTTATATTCGTTTGTGATCTGTCCATGTTTTCTTGCTGCAGGCCATCCTCTCCAATCCAATCCCATCTCTACTGCTTTGCTGCTTTTCCTTATGGCTCTGGTGTCGGGCTTTGGGGTCTTGCCTCCTGCCAGTGTTGGTCAAGAAGTTTCTCTGAGTTCAGGCTTTGAGACTAGGTCTTGCTATAGTTGCCCGTGGAACCGCAGGCTCTCGTTGCCCAGGGTACTACAGACTCAGGCAATTCCCAGCCTCAGCTTCCCAGGTAGCCGGGATTACAGGCGCACGCCACCACGCCCAGCTATTGTTTGGAACTAAGTCTCGCTGCGGGCCCCAGGCAGGACTCGAACTGTGATCCCTAGCCCCGGCCGCTTCATAGGCTGAAGCTTACAGGCACGAGCCACCGTGCCCGGCCCATGAGTTCAGGCTTCTGCGAGTGGCCTTTGAAGGTTATCTCCTCTGTTTCCTTTTGCAGTTTTGGTGTGGGGCCCATTATCCCCTCTTTGGTCATCCTCTCCTCTCCCTTAATGAGGGGAGTGAGGGGAGGGTGTGTTGCTCTCCTTGAATATACCTCCTCCAAGTTAAAATCCTGGGTTTTGGCCCAGACAATGTAGAAGTGCGCCTGGTGACATCGTGTCTCTATGGTTGTTTTTCTGGTCTTACTTGTACTGGTTCACTTGGTTGTCTGTCTGCTGTGTCCTGCTCCGGTCTGTGGGCTGGACTTTTGCCTGGTCCCTCACCCGTTCTATGTTGGGGTTGCTGTTGCATCTATTCTGGTTGCTCTGAAGTTTAGCTGGAGTAAAAGAGAGATGGAGGGGCCCCCCACCCCCAGCCCCCCCCTGCCCCCCAGCGCGGGGGTGGGCCGACCCGGGACCGCTCGGCCATCCATGAGCCCCGGCTTCCGGGGCTGGAGGCTTCACGGTGCCGCCCAGGCCGGCTTGTAAGTGGCCACAGCCACTTACTGGCGGGTGGGGATCCGCCCCCCACCCCGTTCCCCCACGGGGGAACTCACCCAGGTGTGCCCGGACGCCCCTCGCTCCCCACTGGCAAGGGCACCGAACGCCAGGGTTCCCGCCTGGGCCGCGGGCGGCCGCCTCTGATTTTTCATATTAATGCATTGAAATTACAGAAATTATGGGATAAATACCTTGACCATCTTTTAAAACTGGAAATTATCCCAAACACAGATTTTTCTCATTTTCTTCTACCTTACTCTTTTGGAAATTCCTTAAGTTATATGTGTTCTATGTAGTTTTGTCTTAGTTTTTTTGGGACATCCATTCACACTTGTGAAGTCGAAAATCGACACATTATATATCCTCACACCACCACCAGATAAATAACAAAATGTCGACTTGCTTGTTGCTGAGATAAATGTGGAATTAGCAGAGTCATAGAATGACCCAATGTCCAAACAAGTCTAGTGCTCTAGAATTCAGTAATTAGTTAGACTTATTCAGAGCATTAAAATAAACTAAGCCCTCCCCCCACCTTGGGGTCTAAGAAGAAATGGGTTAAAATGGATGTGGTTACAGAGTGGAGAAGACCAGCATCATCTTCCAGATGTCTAATCCGTTTTTGTAATCATTTACTTTTGAGTTAGAGATGTTTTTTAATTATCTATCTTTTCTTAACTTCAAAGAAAAATTTTCAGGGGAAAAGTTGAGTCATTCTTACGTATCGTTAATAACAAAGAATCAAACATTGCTTTAGAACCTTGTGTTGTGATGGATTTTGAGGAAAATTGTGATTGGAGTAAAAAATGAATTTTTCAAGTAAATAGTGGCCCCATACAATTTAAAAATTAAAATAGAAAGTTTGCATGACTGATACATTTAATACATATATAAAATACCAAGGAAAGAAAAAATTATGTCTTATTTGAATTAGTAGACTTTAAACTCATTTTATGACAAATAAATGCATTATTTTTATGAAAGATGTTAAATATAAAAAGTTTCAGAATGTATTAGGTGATGCTTATCTTCTTCTGACTAGAGAGAGGCATTCAGTAACCAACTAACATTTCCTTAGATAAATAAAAATTTAAAAGTTTAATTTTGGGATTTTTTATCTGCACTGAGGATCTGAAAATATTTTATATAGTACTCAACACATAAAGTGTGAGCTATTTCATTATAGGGGGTACAGACTGAAGGACAGTCCAATCCTAAACATGAACCTGTAATGCGTGCACAGGGATATAACTGTTTTCCTGGATGCGTAACTATTATTTTTATTCACATATCAAGCTCATTATAATTGTATAAGTCAATTGAATTAAAAGGTAGATGATTTCTTTCAGTTGTCACGCATTACTTGGAAAGAAATAATTACCTGTTTGTTTGAAGTTGTTATTTGCTATATTAAAAAACAGCGCCTTTTATGTCTAGACAGCATGTTAGACACTGGAGTTGAATTCATTACGCTAGCCTTCTGGAGTTAACAATCTATGGAACTTTATGGAAAAGGTGCACCACAAGGTAGGTGTTGATGGAAAAGAGAGTTGCTAAACCTCTGAGTCATAAATGGCATTATAAATCAATATTACCTCAGTAAACAATAATACCAATAAAGAAGTTCAATATCTTGTCCAAGAATTTTAAAGAGTTGCATTATAAACAAAAAAAATGAAAATAAATATGAGATAGGTAGAATTTTATGGGAGAAGTTCTTACTTTTGAAGTGTGTAGAATGTCACTGACCTGGGAATAGTCATTGATGAGTCACTAGTTCTGGAAATTCAGGTTAGTCTGAAATTTTTTACATCTCACTTCAAATCTGTATGATAAGCACTTGAATCTGAAGATTTCTAACAGCATATTTCACATTAACATGCTCGTATTGGGTAGTAATCCCTTGAAGTCAGTGATGTTGGGCATTTTCTTGATCCACAGTGTCACTGTCTTGTGCTAAGAAGGAGTCAGGAATTCTGTGGAAGGACCTTGATTAGAGAACGAAGAACATTGTTTAAGTAGATGAGGAAAGTTAACTAAAGCTGCTAGCCTCATACTTGGAGCAGATAAGGACATAATTACTCCTGAGAGAAGGGAAAGCAGTTTGATGAATCAAAGTTCCCACATATAGAAAAAATAAATTCTCTGTTTTGTTGGAACTGCATTACTCTGCAGTATGACTGAACAGAAAGAACCAGAATCAGGAATGTCATGCAGACTCTTTCTTGGTTCTCATCTTCAGTGAGGAAAGAAATCAATTTCAAAACCAGTTACAGAAAAGCAAGAGATTTGTTGACAGATAAGAGGAAGCATGGGAAAGTTTTGGTGCAGAGAGAAATCCTGAGGTGGCAAGAGGAAACACAGGACAACTCCAAGCACAGGAAACTCCAAGCAGAGGACATCCTGAATGAGTGGCTGCTGAGGTGGTGAGAAGCAGGGGTATCCATGGACAAGGAGTGGGGGGTTGGTGTTTGGGTGGCTCCATGCTTGTCTCTTGCTGATTATTTGGGCTCCAAATGGGTCTTCTAGGCTATGACTGCTGAATTTTTGCACATTGCCCAGGTTCCTTTTTCCAAACCAGCTTTGGCCCATTGCTATACTGTTGTTACATTGGTGTTCTGAGAATTCCACTTTTAAATGAATTGGGGAGTGAACCCTTCTGATCTGTGATTCTTTCTCATCATAATAAATGTACTTGGGCCTTGGGGCACCTTGTTCCTACCTGACTGCCTATATCCATTTCATAGCTTCCTCCTTCCTTACTTTTCTGAATGTTTTCTTGGAAGCTCTACTGTAAATATGAACTCCTAGCAAACCAAGATGGGACCAAACACAATACAATTTCATCTTTTCTACAATGTCTACATTATCCAGTGTTTTCCATATGTCATCTGCTCAATAAATGCCATGGACTATTGATGCTAATATGAAAAAAGAGTTGTTGAGTTATCTAGATTTCATGAAGGAAGAATCAATAAGGTTTGCCAGAAGTGGATATCTGTTGGCTCAGTCCTCACCTAAGACTGGCATTTAAAAAACACTTGTTGGAGATTTGGCAAAGGTGAAAAGAGAAGGGGGACTGATTTCAGCTTTGTATTAGTAGGTCTTGAGAGAATAAGGCCCAAGACAGTGCCTAACTGTTTTGTCACCATCCCAATCGAGGTAGCCTCATCATTGCTTCTATCAGCTTAAAGAAGAATGTCAAAACCCAAAGCATCATCTTTGCAGAATTTTTAATAGTAAATAGGGGAAAACAGCCAGCAGGAAAACAGTAACTTGAGTACCCCTGAGTTCCCTTGGTATGATACCACTCATTTATTCCCCCCCCCCCAGGTCCTGGTGGGACCATTTAAGTGTGTGCAAACCCATTGAGTCAGGTGTATACAAGCATGGGGAGGGCACAGCATCACAGGTGCTGATCACAGAGGCTAATGGCAGAAGGTTAAAAGTCCTGATAATTCATTTACCCTATACTGACTCACTTAAAAAATAATAGGATATTTGAAGGAGAGACTACATTCAATTGTCTGGGGAGGTGTGCTGACATCACCTTTTTTCATAAGGTAGGCAAAATTACAAATTGGCTTTATGTTTAATAGTTCTTGAAATGTTTTCATTTCATATCTTATATTAATTAGATTAGGCTTAAAATCTTCCCCTAAAATCATGAGCTTTCAGTTCATGGTATACTTAATTTATTCCCATTTGATAGTTACAAATATCCAAAAAGGCAGGTAAGAGGGATCGTGTTTCATTTCAGGGGGAAATATGTGCAGCTGAGAATTTTACCAGGTTTCCCTGGAATTTGATAGTAAGGAGCAGTCGGAAGCAGAATACAGGTTTCTTGATTTTACTGTAGTGCCCTTTATAATTGGTCACCCTGCCTAATGGGTCCAACTAGAGTTGACCAGAGAGACCAGAGAGAGATTTCTGGGGGCTCGGGAGACTCACCTGCCTCCCACTCTCCCCTCCCCCAAACCCTGCCCTACCTTGCTTGATGTGTCTGTGTAACTTCTAAACCAATGAAAAAAACCTATGCAGATGGATGAAGCTGATGCCTGATGTTGCGCCTACTATTGGCAATGCAGATTGGTGAGCTTGATGCCTACAATTGGTGAGAAGGATGGAATGGCTGCACACCAGGAGGCGTAGCGGGCAGGATGGTTCAGTGCTCACAGAGAAGGCACAGTTGGCATAGATGGCAGGTCTGTTCACCACAGACAGCATCCTTCATGCACAATTAAGTATTTTATCCATATCCGAGTATGCTGATCAGTCAGTTCCTCCATTCTCCCTTTAAATGCTTTAAATTTGTCAAGAAAAGTTTCTTTCTCTATGTTGTTGGTCTACTGCCTTCTGAAAAGGAGGCAGGAGCCCATTGAGAAAAGTGGGTTGGGAGCACAGTATGAGCTGTCCGAACTGGCTGGAAGCAGTAGCTCAGGCAAAAGGAAGAACTAAGAATTTCAAGTGCCAGCGTGAGTCCCAAAATGAAATTAACAAGAAACAGATAAAAACTACAGACTATAATTGTATTCTGTCAAAAGGATCTCTCACAGACTTCCCTGAAGTTACCATCAAACAAGAAGGAAATGGCTAAAAGTATAATTTTCTCCTGCCTCATTTTTTAATTTTTGCCACTTTACTGATTAGAAGAAATGAAATGAATGGACAAAGAAAATCCCCTACTGGGCCCATGAAAACTAACTTCTGTCCTCAACAGAGAGGTGATGTAGATGGATTTTCTGCCTTTCTACATATGAAATAATCCTTAAGGAGCATTTGACTCAACTAAGTCACATATTTGCACAGGTGGAAAATCAAGCACATATTCAAGTGATTTCTGCAATGTGCAAGACACTGACTGTATATTACAGTCTTGACTTCAAGAGTTTTCAGTTTAGTGAGCTTGCTCATGATACATACTGATAAGGAATGATAGAAAAGGACATGCTTCATTAAAGAGATAAAGAAAAGAAAGAATGAAGACTCAGAAGCCAGAGAAATAATTTCTAGCTGTAAGAAATCAAAGTGTTTCTTGGAGGAATTCGATTTTTTCCTAAATTTAAAACATCACAAGGATTTGAATATGTGGGGAAGGTGGAGACATTATTAAAATATTGTAGGTGGAGGAAATTGTGCACAAAAGATCAAGTGTGTGGCCCAAAAGTACAGAACTGTCACATACCACACACAGTTCCTTTCAACCGGAGCACAGCACCTAGGAAGATTAGTGTGAAAGTAGAATCAGAAAGGTTAGTTGGAGGCCAAAAGGTATTCGGATGTTATTCTGTGGGCAGTGGGAAACTACTTGAGGATCTTGAGCTGGGAATGAAATAATCAGAGCTGTGCTTTTATGATTAATCTGTCAGTATTGTAGATGTGCTTAACAGAGAAGAGACTAGGAGGTGGAATTCCATTTAAGAGACTATTGTAGAAAAGTCATGATGCAGATTTGACTTGGAAGAAGTAAAAGAAATGGAAAGAAGTCTATAGATAAAATATGCTGTGTATTCATTCAATTTATATGTGTTAAATACACTAGACTCCACTAGATGCAGAACTAAATTGTTGCTCAAATGCAAATATTCTTTACCTTCACAAGGTTTGCAATGCAGTCAGGGACCAACATATTTAAATAACCTCTTAATTGTATAGTGACAAACACAAAATGAGCTATGAAGGGAATATACTTGGTGCTAATAGAACAGGCAGTGAAAAGTTTAATTCAAAGTTGTGAAGTTAGGGACGGCTTCTCTGAGTGAGTAACAGTTGATATAAAATCTAGATGAAAATACATTCAAAAGCTTTAAGGTGGCAGAGAACCTGGCTTTAAGTTCGAGCAACTGGGAGAAACTCATAAAACTGAGGTAGGGGGTTAAAAAGAATGAGTAATGTGCAGTGAGAGTGAGGTCATAGTGTGGGCAAGGTTATTCAAGGTCTTGTAGGTCAGATTAAGACTTTATATATTAGCCCCCGTGCAGAGGGCTTAGAATGGAAGAGACAGCTGTTACAATCGAAAGAGAATATTCTAACATACAGAAAGGGGGTGAGCTTGAGACGGAGGGAAGAAATCTAGGGAGACCCATTAAAAGGCTATTAGGCTAGGTTAGGTATACGATGATGATAGTAGTTTGAGCTAAGTTAGTTGTAGGGGAGGCTATCAGAGTAAATTATGTAAGATTATAATAGCATGTTATGTAGACGGAGAGAGAAGGAATCTTGTGTGGATTTTTTAGTGGCGGTGGTAGTGATGGTTTATGAAGGCATTCAAAAGATTAGGGAAAAAAAAACAGTGATTTTGAGAAAATGGAATTTAATTTGCTTTTAAACTATTTAAGTGGAAAACTCTGACTAGTGAAAGGCTATCCTGGTTCAGAGGTGGAGATATTTTGGGACTCATCAACACTGTGATGAATGATATCTGATGCTTGTAGGTAATAGATGTATATGTCCTCGCAATCATTGATTTTTAATTTAATATTGTTTTTATTTCTTTTAAATTTATTCTATTGATGGAACTCATGGACAAGATGGAATCCCCTGGGAGATCAAAACATGTGTGATGCATAGAGCATAAAGAGTGGAAAGACTAAATCTTGCTCTTGAAGATGTTGATGTTTAATGGGCTGCTTAGGGGAGAGTGAGTTAGTGTAGAAGACAGAAGGAAGGGCCAGAGAGAGGAAACTAAGTGAGGGTCATTCTGGAAGCAAAGGAAGAGAATGTTTCAAGAAGTAGGGAGTGATTCTCAGTGATAAGAGCTGTTGAATGATCAGGTAAGAGAAGCATTGAGGTTTCCATTGGGTTCAGTTAACTGGATACCACTGGTGACCTTAGAGAAAGACACTGCAGGCATGTGATTGAACCCCAGTAGGGATCATCAGGTCATATTGGCTTGAGGAAAAAGGAGAGTAAGCACTTGAGCATAGGAAAGGAGTGGTAAGAGACGTATGAAGATGTGAATCTCTATTCCTACACCATATATGGTGCTGTCAACCAGAATTACCTCAATGAAAATAATACAAAAAAGAAAACTCCTAAAAAAACAAAAGATGAGGGTTGAGTATGAAGGAGAGGAGATAGACTGGAAGTTAGAAAGAAAAATAAATTAGTTTTTTTTTTATGGTATTACTCTAGGAAAAAATTTGCGCTACTTTGTGTGAAAAATATTAAATGGATGACACTGTCTAAATATAGAAATATGGATGAAAAATGTGGTACATATACACAATGGAATATTACTCATCAATTAAAAATGACAAATTTGATGAATTTATAGACACCTGGATGTACCTAGAAGAAATCATTCTAGCAGAAATGAGCCAGATAGAAAGGGACAGAAACCAAATGGTTTCACTAATATATGGTCAACCAAATGAAACTACACAAGGGGAGAATGGGGACCAGCTGGAGCGGTGGGAAGGGGAGGTGGTGGGTAACCCCCAGGGACTGACATGATGTGAAATATATATAAATAAATAAATTAAAAAAATAAATATAGAAAGAGAAAGGTTAAAGCTTATAAAGCAAAAGTGGTCTGTTCATGAGGACCAATGTGCTTATTCATGAGGGCTAATGATACTAATTGCTAGAGTAATTGAAGGATAAATTTTATTCAGGACACCCTATAAGCCAAGGCAAAAAGGGAAACACTGTGCTTGTTATATAAACTAATAATGAGTGAATGCTTTTATACATAAAACATCTCATTTAGTCCTCACAAAAACCCATGAAGTAGTTACTACTCAAACATTCATTTCCCACAAGAAGACATCCAGGCTAAAGAGGGTGAATAGCTTGACTAAGATCACTACAATAATATATGTCAGAAGGATGAACTCTGACCTAAAATCTACATTTTGTCAGTACTGTACATACTCTTCATTTATACTGTTTCTTCAGAGTATAGGAAGTTTCTTTGGGTACCAGTATCTCAAAAGAATTGGAATTTATGGATTCTTGTAGAAGAGTATTGAACACTGTGATGAATGATATCTGAGCCTTGTAGGATATAGATGTAGACGTCCTAGCAGTCATTGATGTTTAATTTAATATTGTTTTTATTTCTTTTAAATTTATTCTGTTGCAGTAATATTGCTTTACAATGTTGTGGATGATTTAAAAGTATAGCATTGTTCCCTCCAGGAGTTGCTACCGTGACACACTCACGACCGAGTTCCCATAGTCCTGTTTTTGACATTAATGCTTGTCCAAATGGGTTGGAAATTTTAGCACCAACTTCCTAGTTCATGCCTGCTGCATATATAACAATGTTGACAGGTACTCTTTGTCTAGTTTCTGCTTCCTAGTCTCAATCTTTAAAGTTCTCAGTGAGCTGCAATGTAAGATTTTCATCTTTCATTCTTCCTCTCTGCTAACTTCCTTAAGTGTGTTTCCTTACTATTAGGCTGTCTGTTTTTTTTTTCTTAATTAAGAAAGCAATACATGCTCATTATAAAGTTTGGAGAATTTAGAGAAATATAAGAAAAATGAAAAAAACCCGTTTGTAACCTTTCCAACCCTTAACCACTGTTGATAGCAGTAAACATTATTATTGTCTTAATATGTATCTTTTTATTTGGATTCCATGCTGATGCTTTGTATCAAGGTTTATACAAGTGAAATAATACTATAAATAATGTTTCATAAACTGCTTTCTTTGCTTACATTTTTTGAATATTTTTTCATAGCATGAAATATTTCTCTATGTGGATTTTGTAATAATCATATTTTATCAGAATCATGAACATTCTGTGTTTGCCTAATTTTATATTTTTGCACCCCTATTTTTTTCTTCTTGTGACAATTATCAGTAATGGTGCTATGAATTTTGTATATACATTATTTGTATAGGGCAATTTCTTAAGAATATTCCAAGTAGGTGAACTACTGTTAAAATAAATTACAAGTTTGAATCTGTTTATTTAGAAAAACTCTCTTTCTCTATAGGTACTGTAGTTCTTAAAAACTACTTTGTTGAAGTATGATTGTTCATATTTATATATTGTTCATATTTACTCTATACTACTTGAAGAGTTTAGAGAAAAGTATACACCCATGAAGCTGTTATCAAAGGTCATAAACATATTCATCACTTCCAGAAGTTACCGCCAATCATTTATATAAAGATATAGGTATTTTTCCTTGCATGATAAAATTACCAAACAGAAGATCTACTCTTTTAGTAAATTCTTAAATGTAGCAATATATTATTAACTCTAGCCCTATATTGTCCAGAATTTATTCTGGGGGAGTACTTGTCTTCAATTAAATATGAATGTTGATAGTAAATAGCACAATGGTTTGCACTTAGCAATTGCTCAATGAGTGATGACTATAATTATTCAAGATAAAGCACAGTTTGATAATAAGTTTAATAATAGGGAATTCTTTATCAACAGGAATATATTTTTTCTCAATATATTCTTACTACTTAATTTTTTTATGCCATTTTCATGGCAGGTACCCTTTGCCCATTTCCTGCTTTTCACAATTTCCCTGTTTTCAATATATTAACAGCTATAATAATAAATAACCATAAACACTTTTTGAAGAGCCTTCTAATGTAATGGGCACTGAATTAAGCATTTTTTGTCCATCATGTCACCAATCACCACCAGCATAGACAGTGTTATACCAAGTTTACAGATGAGGAAATTGAGACCCAAAAGGTTTGTATAGAAGACCAATTATTTCTATTGTATGTGGCAGAGCCAGGCTTTAAAGCAGGTATTCAGATGCCAGATTCTTTACACTTTACCCTTACTCTGTGGGAGAGAAGGAAAATCATATGAATGTATGATAACTTGAAATTCCATCTCTTACTATTAAAACCCTAATGCTGGCTTCAATGCCATGTAGCAAGTATATCTGTAGTATGCTGAGCAATAATTTCTCTGTATGTGTTCCTCATTTTTTAAAAAAGCCATTTCTATTTTTTTTATGGTCTCCCTCTATAACTGATACTAAAGTCTACCTTTATGAATGGAGCTGATAAATCATTGACTTAAGGTGTCTTGGAGTTTGCAGTTGTATTTTAGCAGCAACCTGCATTTTAATTCAAACTCATGAAAGTCTAATAATGATGTTATAGACCTTAGAAAACTGGTGGAGCAGGAAATATGTGGGGGCAGGGTACCTTTCTAAAAGGATACAGCATAGGCAGCCATACACAGTAGCTTTCTCAGAACACCAGCCCTAAACTTTGGCTCTGATTTTTCTCTCCTTCTTCAACTTCTTTTCTCAGCTATTTCTTGAGAACAATTTAGAAAAAGTATCTTTAGGAAAGTAATAAAAATAAATGCACCAATGCTCTTAAATGCAAGCAAAGTGATTGAAAAGTGATGTTTCAATTCATTATTTTCTTTTTCTTTAAGCTTTTGGTTTTGGGCACCAGGACCTTTCGTTCACAGAAAAAGAAATTATACTAAGCTGGTTCAAGGGAGAAAAAATGGACACAGACAAAAACAATGGAGGGCAGAGGTGAAATAGCTACAAACAGTAGAAGTCTTAACAGTGTTTTTGTTTTAACCCTCTGTGTGGTTCATTGTAGACCACCCTTAATGGAAAGAACTCCTTAAATTAAAGGAGAATATTTAAGAAAATGATGGATGCATGAGATTTTCTTCCCACCAGCTGCGAAGCTGATTGATCTTAACTTTTTTTTTTGTCATGGTTGTTATTTCAAGGAGAGAGAAATATGTGTAGGTGTGGAAATTATTCAAGGACATCATCTTTCTTGATTTTTCTCATTTTCTTCTCCATGTGGGTGGAGGATAATTTTGTAAAGTTGGAATATATTCAAGCAAATATATACTACTTGAAAAATTCATACATCATGGCCCTTGTTCAGAAATCACTAAGAACCATTCAAACAGTTTTTGGTTTTTACTATTACCACTTATCCAAACAAAGGAATAATCAAAGGAGCTTCATTGTTCAGAAAGGGAAAGTTGACAGTTATGGTTATCAGTAAAAGGCTTCTACTGAAAGTTATAATCAAATTACTAATTTATTCTGCAAGAATCCAGTTAGGCTCTATATTATTATAAATATCGTGCCCTAAGACCATTCCAGAATTTGCCTAGCATATCTAAAGGATTCATTATTCCTCACCTGTATTTTGTGACCAAAAATATAACCAGCTGAGCTAACTGACCCAGACATAACACTGATTTGTCAGTGAAGGAAAGGGGCTATTCAAAGGAATAGAATTAAATTATTGGTTCTATTCTTTCCACAGTTCCTGTGTTCTACTTTCAGCTCATCTTTGTATATTAGTTTATGCAGTGTAATAGAAGCAACTAAGAAAATTTAATTTCTTACTTCACTTTCATACAAACAAGAAGAAAAACAATTCTTTCAATTCGAACTTTATAATGTTTATACTCCCAGTTAGACAACTGTGTTCAATTTTGAACAATTAAAATCAAAAGAGACGGGATAGGCATCTTTGAAATGCTGATAGGATTTGCTTTTATACCTTGTACAAGAGATTTTTCAGTTTTGTTTCCAAGCAGTTTGTAAAGAATATCTCTTTCACACAACTTTCCTATCCTAAAGATATAATTGGAGCTGCTGCAAGGAAACACACCATTCTTAATCTCACTATCATGGTGGTATTACAGTTGGCAATCTTGTTACACAAAGCTGTGAAGTTATAAAACTTAGACTCCAGAAATTTTTCTCAATTCTCTATTATAGTCTTGATGGGAAATTGGAAAATTTCTGAGAATTTTTGAAAACAGTTAAAGGAAACAATGTTTGACTTCAAACTACACCACAAAATAATAGTAATCAAAAAAATATGGCATTGAAACAAAAACAGACACACAGACCAGTGGACTAGAATAGAAATCAGAAATAAACTCACACTTCTATGGACAGTCAATCTCTGACAAAGGAGTCAAGGCCATATGATGGAGAAAAGAAAACAATGGTGTTGGGAAAACTGAACAGTAGTGTGCAAAGCTTGAAATTGGATCACTGTGCCCAAAAAACTTGAAAATAATCAACTACTTGAATAATACTTAGAATATAAAATGCAATAAGGAAAACACAGGCAATACACTTCTGGACATGAACCACAGAGATGTATGTGGGAACTAAACTCTAATGGCAAGGAGAAAGAAGCAAAAATTAACAAGTGGGACTACATTAAATTAAAAAAAAACTTTTGTATAGTGAAAGAAACCACCATAAAAGCAAAAGGCAACTCAAAAATTGGGAAACAATATTTGTGCATGTATGTACAATGGGAAGATGATTCAATCAATAAATGGGTAAAAGATTTATACAGATACTTTGGCAAAGAAAACAGATTGTTCACAGGTATAAGGAAAAAATTCTCATTAAAATCATCAGGGAAGGCCGGGCATGGTGGCTCGTGCCTGTAAGCTTCAGTCTATGAAGCGGCCGGGGCTAGGGATTGCGGTTTGAGTCCCGCCTGGGGCCCGTATCGAGACCTAGTTCCAAAAAATAGCTGGGCGTGGTGGCGCGTGCCTGTAATCCCAGCTACCTGGGAAGCTGAGGCTGGGGATTGTTTACAATGAGTCTGTGGTACTCTGGGCAACGAGAGCCTACGGTTCCACGGGCAAAAATAGCAAGATCTAGTTTCAAAAAAAAAAAACCAAAAAACCCAAAACACCCCAAACAACAACAACAACAACAATCATCAGGGAAATGCAATTCAAAACCACATTGAGATACCAACTAGCCCATATCACAAGTACCAGAAACAACATGTTTGTAAGGGTGTGGACAGAAAGACACACTTACTCACTGTTGTTGGGGATGTAGACTGTGGAGCTGTTGATACGAAAATGCTACGGAGATGCTTAAAAATCAAAAAGTGGAAATGCCATGTGATCCAACAAACCTTGACTAGATATTGAGCCAAAGAATACAGATACACGAATACACAAGACCTATATACCCCTATGTTCATAGCAGCATTATTCACAAAGCCAACATGGATTTAACCTAAATGCACATTGTTAGCTAACTGGATAAAGAAATGTGTGTGTGTGTGTGTGTGTGTGTGTGTGTGTGTGTGTGTGTGTAGTACTACTCGGCTATTTAAAAAGATAAAAAGATGAAATGTGCCTTCGGGGACAAGTGACACTTGAAGTGATTATGTAAAATGAAATAAGAAAGTGAAAGAAAATTACTGGATAATTTCATACTTTTTCAAATGTAGATAACTAAAGAAAACAACATGAAAAGCACAACAAACTCTTAAGATTGCTTGAAAAATACAGTGTTTACTGGGGTGTGGTGAAGGTGGGAGGAAGATGGGGACAAGGATGTTATGTGTAGTGACACTCAAGCTTGGGTGAAGGCTGAGGGAAGCAGGAACATGTGTTGGAATATGAAGCTGTACTTCCGCAATGATAGTGATACAAATGGCAAATCAATGGTAATGTGATTTTTTTTTAAAAAAAGAAAGCTTTTAGAGGAAAGTACAAGTATCCACATTTGAAAGTTGACATTCTGCTACATGTTTTCATGACAAACCTAGATGAGTATCTGTCTTCATCAACCAAGGGAAATCCAAAGGATTTTCACTTTTGCAACAAAAGACCGAAAGTGAATAGTCTTGTGCTTTTCTTTGGTGACAGTCCTCCAGCTGTAAGCAGTGAGCGTGTTCCTGCCAAGTTGCTTCTCTGGCATAACTTCATGTAGAATGTGTATTTATCGTATCATTCCTGCTTTGCTATGCATGACTGCTATTTCAGACTTAATGTGTATGTGGTAGGTTTTGGTAGGTTATGCTTTGGGTTTGTAAATGCATTAATATTTTTCTACATGAATGAATGATAATTATTTTCTCTTTTATGTCATTTTGGCTCATGAATGTTCTCACAGCCACCTTCTATTTTTAGGTAGTGGTATGCTGGTGCAGGGGGGGGGGGACACCTATATTTATATGGAAAAAATTGAGAGTGTAAATAAAATAGTGCAAAATGATGTAGAAACAGAGCTTACAAGTTCAGCTCGACTGTTTGGGTCTCTTCTGCTGGTGATTACACAGAGCCTTGATCCTTGGACTCAAGCATTCCTGTTCCAGGCTGGACACGTGGAAATATGTTTGTAATTTCTTGCCAAGGAAAGCCAGGAGAAGGGAGCCATCTGGTGAGGGAGGTTTGTGCTGGTTAATTCTACCAGGAAGCAGGTGGCTGAACTGCAGGGGGTTTCCAGGCTGCGGCACTGGAGAAAGGGCAGATGTCATTGGTGTGATGAACACCGTGACTCCAAAGTTAGAGAAAGACTGCTTACTGAACCACGAGGAAGAAGCTCCAAAGGAGAAACTGCTCTTCTTGCCCTGTTTTCCCCATTGGCTGGCATTCAATTCTGCTCTGTAAACTTTCATTGGGAGCCAATAAGACACTGTGTCTTCTGGGAAATAAGAAAAAATGTCATGGAAGAGAAAGAAGAGTAATTCTTTAGGGAAGAAACAACTCTTACGGGGATGATGTCTCATAATTCCCTAAATACCTGCGAGACTGTGGCAGGCACTTTACAGAATCATTGCAAAGCTGTCTTCCTTTTCCTTCAGGTAACAATGTAAATGAACAACTCAGATAAAAGTAAAGCCTAAGTTTGTTTCAGAAAAAGGAATACTTATTATACCTTAGACACATATGTATTCTCTCAGTCATGAGCTCTCTCGACATGTACATCTAAGTATATACAATTTATTTTATTATTTTCAAATTTTGCCACCTGTGGAAAGTTCGAACCAAGTAAAGACGGAAATGGAAGATTATAATAATAAACACAGAACAAATATAGGAAAAAATAATTTTGTTTTTATTCCTATGCAGATATGTACATAAAATTGTTTATGATTTTTCTACATATTAATATATTTATAATAAAATAAGGATGTATTTATATGATGATAAATATAAGTGTATATTTAGTATCAGCATTATTGAAATGGTCAGTTCCTTCAATGAACAAAGATGTCAAAGACCAGAGAAGCTAAGTGACTTGTTCAAGATCATGTAACTCATTAGATAAAAATTGGGAAGAAATCACTTTGCCTTTCGGAGGTTGCTGAAATGGCAATTTGCTTCTGGAATATGAACAAAACACAATACATGTTACTGAAAGGTGGGTGAATTCCATCTGTCAGTCTTTTCTTCAGTATAATCTGGGCAACTCAAGGCTCAATAAACTCCTTATCTTGCATTGCTGCCCATTTCCTATAAATTGAATCAACTTTGATGGCTTTTACATGAATGGACCGAAACACCCGAGATGTGCAAAAGGGGGTCTGTCAGGGCTACAAGGAATCTGAAATATCCTATTTCTTTCATAGAAACTTAGGTCTAAGTTTTCTCTTTTTTATTTTAATTTTTTTTCTAAATTCGAGACTACATTTATTCAGACAAAGACATTGCTGCTTTGATTTGCATTTCCCTAGTAAAAAGTGATGAATAGCTTTTCATGTATTTATTGGCCACCTGGATGCCTTTGATGGAGTAGTGTCGATCCAGATTCTCTGTTAATAGTTTTTATTCAGTTATTTATTGTTGTCCTCGAGCTGTATGAATTCTTTGGATATTTAGATAGTAACCCTTTTGCAAATGATGTGCAGAAACAGCTTGAGGTCGATATGGTTCCTTTTGTTTTCTTTTACTACTGTTTGCTTTTTTGTTGGGCTCGAATCCCCCCAAAACACAGTTGGGAGGACAATGCCAAGGATTGTATCACCTCTGCTTTCTTCTATGTAACTTATGGTTTCAGTTCTTATAGCAAAGTTTTTAATTAATTTTGAATTAATTTTGTATATGGTGTTAAACTGTCATCTAGCTCAATTCTTTAGCGTGTGACTGTTCGTTTTCCCAGTGTGATAAATTGAAGAGATTTTCCCTGCTCTATTATACACTCTTGATTCTTAGTTGTTCATATCTGTGTAATTTTATCACTATGTTCTCAATTCTGTTCTGATGATCTTGGTGTCTGTTTTATTCCAGTGAAATTGTTTTCATCATTGTCATTTTGTAACATACTTTGAAGTTGAGGAGTGTAATACTTCCATTTCTCTTTTCTCCTCACCAGTATTCTTCCTACTTGGGGTTTTTATTTGTTCCAAATAAATATCATTTTTTTCTATTCCTATGAAAAAATGTACCTGGAATTCTGGTAGGGATTTCATTGAATCTGTAGATTGCTTTAAATATAACTCTTTTCTATTAATTACTGCAGAGTTAGTGTTTATAACTGTTATGTTCCTTTTAAGCTTTCAGGTCACACAATTATTGTCACCCAATTCCTGACATATTTTTTTAATATGCGCTTAAAAATACCATGAAAATAATGTTACGGTTATATAAAGTAGTGCACAGAAACTAAAGATAAATGAAATCTCCCTTTCTCCAGCCATCACCACAGGTCCATGTTATACAAGCAAGCACTAATGTGTCTTTAACTTCTTCTGGTCTTCACTGTTCACACAGTATTATTGTGGCTTGATTTCGAAATTTACCAGTAGACAATGCTGACTTTCCTCATGAAAGATGAAGACTCAATTTTATATAAACTATCAGCCACTTCTTCACTCACTTCCCAGTTTTTACATCATGTGTTTTAGTTTTTTTTTCAGTGGTTAACACCGATTTTAAATAACATATTCTGCGTTTATTCATTTATTTACTTTAGAGCGTATCTTCTGATATTTTCTCTCTTTACTACTATGAGCTTTAAAAGAACCATTACAAATTCTGTATCTTGCCAGGCGTGGTGCCATGCATCTGTAATCCAAGCACTGGGAGGCAAGAGGTCAGGGATTGCTTGAGTTCATGGGTTCGATACTACCCCAGGCAACATAGCAAAACCTGGTCTTGAAAATGCAGCTGAGTTCGGGTAGTGGGGGGCCTATAATCTCAGCTACCTGGGAGGTTGAGGCTGGGGATTGCTTGAGTCCACAGAATTGGGACTACCCTGGGAACATAGCGAGACCTAGTCTCAATAAATAAACAAACAAAAAATAAATAAATAAACAAATGAATGAATGAATAAATAGATAAATTCTGTATCTTGTTGGTTGATTCTAAAAGTTAAAAAGCTTGTGAACAGTATTACAATGAAATGTTTAGGGAAACAGATAACCTTGGCAGAGATAACCTTGCTTGGTCTTGTGTTTATGCTCTGTCTTTGATGTGTGTGTGTGGGGGGGGTGCTTTTTACTTGCTTTTCACCATGTAATTGGCAAGGATGATGATATGACACTCCTATGATCTCATTATGGTTGTGCATGTGTGTGCAGGCCTATGCAAGCCCTTGATGTGGGCCAATGACTGCCAAAAGACTGGAAACCTCAGTCTTGGAAACCTCAAGTTGATGAATTCTGCCAACACCCTTGAGTCCTTGAGTTGGGAATGTATTTTCCCCCAGTTCAACCTCCAAATGGGAATCCAGCCTGGTAAATACCTAGACTGAAGTATGGTACTCTGAACAGCAGACTCAGCTAAAGCCCTGGCCATAGAAAATGTGAAATAAATGTCTATATGATTAATTAACTTAATTTTTACCTCAAGGATGGCTCTTTCCTTTTATTAACTATTGGTTTGTTTTGCTTAGAAAGGTCTTCTTCCTTCCCAATATTTTATAAAAGTCCTCCTAAATGTTTACTAACATTTTAAAAACTATCTATGGGCTATCCAGATGCTGTTTTTTTATAACTTGTATAATAATAGAAAATTAATATGTTATAGATCAAGTAGGATGATTTTTATCCATAAAAAGGGAATGCAATTTTTGAAGCATATATGATAGTATTTTCTTAATAATTTTATTTACTTTTAAAGGGCCTCATAATAATTTTATTTACCTTTAAAAGAGCTAAGTTAATCAGACCACTCAGTCCTTCAACTTATTGCATTGGTGTATACATGATCCTTTATTTGTGCTTCCCCCCTCACTTCTCTCTCCCAGTTTTTCCCTGCCACAGGCAAACCATTGTAATATGTTCAGTATGTCAGTGTTTATTTACATGTGTTCTAGAAGATCAAGAATTATTCTTTTGAGTGAATGTATATTTTACTATTTCATAATGCATTGAATTGAGGACCTCATTCAGTTTGTCACTTTTATCTCTTAGCACTGTGCACACAGACTCCAGCCCCCAACCTATAGTTATCTGTACATTAAATTCCTTGCTAAATCACCTAGTGTTCCATTATTAACACCCATGCTACCTATTCTACTGAAAAGAACACCCAGAATTTTTTCAAAGACCTCAAACCATAAATAATGCTATTTAAGGATTTCAATCTTCCACAGAATTTTGTTTCTGTTGATTGAATAAAAATGCAACTAGAATTTTGTTAGGAATAGCAATGAACTTATAGATCATTGTAGATCTATTAACAGCTCTATCTATCTATCTATCTATCTATCTATCTATCTATCTATCTATCTATCTATCTATCTATCTATCTATCTATCTATCTATCTATCATCCATCCATCCATCCATCCATCCATCCATCCATCCATCCATCCATCCATCCATCCATCCATCCATCCATCCATCCATCCATCCATCCATCCATCCATCCATCCATCCATCTATCTATCTATCTATCTATCTATCTATCTATCTATCTATCTATCTATCATCTCTGTCTGTCTGTCTCTATATCTACCTGTCTGTTTTACTATCAAAAAGTCTCTTCTATGGGAACAGAGAAGAAATTTCCTCCTATTCTTCTGGCTTCTTCACAGGCTAGTCTAACCATCAAATTAATGTGAGACAAACTGGTAGGAGAAAAGAATATATAGATGCTATTGAAACAAATGGACCTAAAAGGAGTGTTTTTATCCTGGGCTAAGTAATAGGTGAGTCAGGGACCTAAGGCTTTAAGGAGAGAGAAAGGAACTTACATGATGAAAGAACCAGTTCAAAGCAATTACATGTCAAAGTGACACATCTTTGGAAGGTCTCTCCTTTGCTTCTAAAGCATGATACAATTCTCATTTATTTACTTCATCTTCATGTTTTTTTATTGTATTATTTAAGTGTTCTACATTCAATATTTCTCACTGATTCCACTGATTTTTTTTCTTGTTAGGCAAATATATTCTTCTGTAAATAATGAACTACTTATATTTTCTCTTTGAATTATGAATCTCTTTGATTCATCTCTCATTCCTTTTTATTAGTTATGCAGGGTTTTCCATTTTGTTGAATTAGTAGTGGTGAGAGCTACATTTTTCAGTCCTGATCCTTAAGAGAGAAGCATGTAAAGTTTCTTCTTCAAGTATAATGTTTTTTGTAGGCTTATAAAAAAAAACTTTAGGTATAAATGAGATGTAATATTTAATATGCATAATTTGCTAAATTTTGATATATCAAATATGTACACAATTATTTTAGATAGCACTTTCATAAGCAGATTATACACACAGAATTATGAAAGTATTATTGCATAGAGTAGTAAATGTATCCTTCATCTATTGCCCAAAACTTCTTTATACCGTTTTGTAATTCTTCCCTTTCCTGTGTTTTCTTCCTTCTGCAAACCCCACCCCATGTACAGGCAACAACTGATATGATTTTCTACAGTATATTAGCTTTCATCTTTAGTTTTATGTAAATGAAATTATCCAATATGTTCTCTTTCCTTTTATTTCACTCAATATATATACATATATATACATATATATATACATATATATATACATATATACATATATATACATATATATACATATATATAAAAGATTTTGCCATGTTACATGTACTGATGGTTTATTTTAGGTATGAGATGAAATATTTAATGTGTATAATTTGCTAAATTTTGATATATCAAATATATATACACAAATATTTTAGATAACCCTTTCATATTTAGATTATACACATGCAGAATTATGAAAGTATTATTGCTAATAAATATACCACAATTTTATATTCACCTTTTGATGGCTATTTGGGTCATTTTCAAGTTTTAGTTATAGCCAGTGTAGTTGTTAGGAGCATTAGCGTACACATCTTTGTATGCTTTTATTTCTCTTGGGTACATGCCTAGGAATAAATGACTGAATCATATGGTTGAAGAATGTCTAATTTTATAAGAAACTACAAAATTGTTTTCCAAGAAAGTCGTCCCATCTTAAATTCACATTCTTGCCAGAATTTAGTATTATCAGTTTTTAAAAAAGTTAGCACTACATTAGATGTGTTATAGTATGACATTGTGATTATGATTTACATTTCCCTATTGATTATTGATATTGACTGTCTCTTACAAATAGCTCATTTCAAATAGCTCATTTGTTATTCAGTTATCTTTGCTACTTAAATGTCTACTCAAAGATTGTGTACATTTTATTATAGGTTGTTTTTTAATTATGGGGTATTTTTTGTTAAGAATAATATATTCTCCTACAAGTGTTTCTAATTGTTTTATAATTCTCCTACAAGTGTTATATATATATATATATTTATATATTTATATTTTTCATTCCCTTAAGAGAAGAGAAGAGATTTCCAAGGGAAGAGATTCTTTATTCTGATCAAGTCTAATTTATAATTTTATTCATTTATCATGTTTTTGATGACTCTAAGAAATCTTTGTCTTAATTCAGTTCATTTCTCCTTGTTTACTTTTAGAACTTTTATAGTATTTGACTCTCATTTAGCCTTCCAATTCATTTGGAGTTTTAAATGGGGCATTGTGTGCGAATGAAAATTTAAAATTTTGCCTATTGTTCCAGGGTCATATCTTGATAAGCTATCCATTTTTTTACTGAATTATTTAGTATTTCTGTCAAAAATAAACTGACCAAGTAAGTCTGGGTTTATTTTTAGATTCCTTATTCAGTCTGATTTTATCTAATTCTCTTGCTCTGCTCATGCCCCACTTTTGATAATACAGTTTTATGTTGCTTCAAATTCAGGTAGCATAGCACTCCCAAATTTGATCATTTTTTAAAGTTACTTTGACTATTCTATATCCTTTACATTGTGTATGAATTTTAGAATTATCATGTCAAGTCTACAGGAAAGACTATGGGAATTTTAAGGGGTTGCATTTAATGTATCTTACATCTTCCCTTTCTATTCATCCTACTGAGAGTTTGTTTTAAGCATTTGTGGGAAATTTTAACAGAATTGATGATCTGACCACAAATCTAATATGCTTTTCATTAATGCAGAACTTATTCCTTTTTTCAGCAATATTTGGTGGTTTTTATTGTATACATAAGTCTATATACCATTTGTTCAATTTTTCCCTATGTATTTTATTTTCTTCTGATGCTATTTCAGATGGTATTGTTGTTTTTCACTTTTTGATTTCCAACTGTTCATTGCAAGTAAATGAATATATGAAAAGTTGTCCCATCTTAAATCCATATTAGATTTGTGGTCAGATCTTCAATTTTGTTAAAATTTCTCACAAATATTTAAAACAAACTCTCAATAGGATCAATAGAAAAGGAAGATGGTAAGATACATTAAATGCAACCCCCCTTAAAATTCCCATTGTCTTTCCTGTAGACTTGACATGATAATTTTAAAATTCATACACAATGTAAAGGACATAGAATAGCCAAAGTAACTTTCTATATGTATATCTGTGTATCGCTGTTGAATCCTGCAAATTACTACACTGAATACTCACTTGAACAGTATTTTTTTTGTCCATTAATGTCCCATTTTTAGGACTTCTACTAAAATGTTGTAGGAAAAGGATGAGAGAAAGGATAGTCTTACCTTGTTCCTGCTCTTAGGTTTAAATAAGGGAGAGAGAGTTACCCTTCAAACCAGTTTCTCTTTGCCAATTCCAGTGTCCTTTCCATCATGAGATGTTTCTTAGTAAAACTGCCCTGTTTTTCAGCAGGATTAATCAAGTTTAAATTATCTCGTACAATGGACGATTATGAAAACAATTGGTGGTGGAGGTAGTGTGGTAGCTATACCTGAGAGGACTGGTGGTCCTATACTAATACAAACAAAGAAGACAAATGACACCTCCAAAAAACTAGTTCATATACAATTATTAAATCTACCCTGATGCTGGGTTCAGTGGAAAGTTTTTGGTTATTTGATTTTTACTGGTACTGGAGCATGCTTTTGTTTTGAAAAATTGTAGATATTTAGATCAAAATCCTTTTTAAAATCTCCAAAGCATATATATATATATATGTATATATGTATATATTACTTACAAATGGGCTGTATAAGGACATTAAATTGTACACTATTTTTGTTAGTTCCCACATTCCCATCCTTGACTGGGTCCTTTAGATGATTGTGTTAAGTAACACAAAGAACACTATGCACACTACTTTGTTTATCTGGCTTTATTAAACTAGGAATCTACTCTCCTTCTGTCACTGAGGAATAGTGAGAACACTCACCACATGCTGAGATAAACAGGAATGATCAGCAGTCAGGAAATGGAGTTGCTGGGGACCAGATTGGGATTCCTCTGTCCATCTGTGTCTGGTGTCTGACCTGATGTCACGCCTTTATTGTGGGAGCAAGTGGAGATCCTGTTAGCAGTCTGTGCCCTTCACTCAGCTTCATTTTCAAAAATTTGCTCTATAATGTATCTGGACTGGGATGACCATGAATATTCAAACCATTTGGTAAAAGTTCTGTGGTGGGATCAGTTTGTATCTCCATGGGTCTGCTCAGTAAATGAGGACAAGAAAATAAAGCTGGGTAAGATAGTATGTCTATCATGAAGGACTTTTTAAACTTGGTGGTAAGAAAGGCCAAGTGGGCATGATTGGGCAGATATGTAATCAAGTGTGTGTAGTAAATTCCAGTAGGTGTTATAGATAAAACTGCATAGCGTGTACAATTTAAGAGAGAGATTCGGTGTCCTAGAGAGGTTAGGATAATGCAGCAAACTGGTGTGATGTTGAATTGAGAGCTAAGCAGTATGCAAGAGCCCTTCAGATAGCCAGGCATAATTCCAGTTACACTCTCAAACCCTGTACTACGCTTCTGTAGTACTAGCCAACTGTAATTTATTAATTATTTATAAAAAAGTTTGCTTCATATTGCTTTTCTTGCTTGAGAATATAATTTTCTTTGGGGGCCTTTATTTATCATTGCAAATCCAGAATTCTGTGACTTTCCCTGACTCTATTTTCCCCATTGCTAAATTTTATTATGTAAATTTTCAAAGATACACAAAACAGAGATTTTTTTCTTCATTTAAAAAAATATTTTGTGGGTCCAATTTCTTTTTTTTTTTTTTAACATTGTTATCTACCCCGAGGTTCTCCCACCACCTGCTCACCTGTGAACCATTGTCTTGATCTTTTGTGTCCCTACCACCAGCTCGGTGCTTCAATTCTGCTGAAACTTAGATTTTAGATTTCCTTGTCTATTTGTTTGTCCTCCCTTTATCCCTCATATAAGTGAGACTATACAATATTTCTCACAGGGATTTTTTTAAATGAATCTTCCTATACCTTTCACTAGCTGCAATACTTTCCATAGGTTGTCAATCTCATCTGTATTCCTAATACTTTGCTGTAAAGTAGTATTTTAAAACAAACCCCACATCATAAGTCTGTAACCAAATAGAATTCTTTTACACATTACTGCTACTGCATTGCCTAATCATTATCTTAATATCATGTCATACCCAGTTCATTTTAAAATTTTCTGTCTCAAAAGTATCCTTATAGAATTGTTTTGTTGGAATCAGTACCAAAATACCCATTACATCTGGTTGGTATGCCTCTTCAATAATTTTGTTCTCTAATCACCATCTTCACATTAAAAACAAACATCTCACAAACTTGTTCTGGAGAACATTTTACATTCTGGATTTGGTGAATTGCTTCCTTGGGATTTCATTTAATGGGCTTTTCTATTGTATGAACTGCTGATTAGATGGAGAAACTTGATCTAACGGAGTTTCTACTTTTTTGCAATTCTGTTTTATAGGCAGAGGTGGATTTTTCTTATTGCATTACATCTACCTTATGAAGGGCAGAACGCACAACTATCCCACTGCTAGTGTTCAAACAGAGCTTGGAGAAAAACTTCACGAAAGAGGTGGCATTGAAGTGGGGACTGAAAGTGCCTTTCAAGTGATGGAGGACAGAGGTGCATTCAATCAGGGGAGGAAGAACTCTCCAGAGACATAGACTCACTCTCCAAGGGCATGATGGGGAAGCTAGCAAGTTTGGTTTTTCTTTTTTTCTCAGAGTTAGAACTGATAATGCATCTCAGTTTAAAGATTGAATTTTAAATTCAATTTCATTCACCATTACTTTTAGGATAATCACTTTTGAGACTGCGCCATCCTCTGCTCCTGCTAAACACAGGTTTGGCTATTTGAGTCACTTTACCCAATCAAGTTTTCTTTTCTTCTTACTTAATGGAGAAGATTTACTATTCTTATCTTGAGAAATATTTTGTGTTCTGTGGTATGGAGGTCAAATCTAGAAACATTCTTGTATAATATCATGGTGTGATCATATAATGACCCCTAAGCAAATCTATTATGAATGGGCCTTGCTAAATTATATTCAACTAAATTACAGACTTTTCTTAATGAAATAATTGTCACTAGGAGCGAGAAAGATATTTTAGTAAATGCACAATTCTGTAAAGTTCATCAGTATATCCCAGGATAATACCATGTCATTTATTGAGTTGGTTAAATTTACATTTACTTATCAAGAAACAGTAGAATCTGATAGAAAAACCTAATTATTGGCCAGTTTTTTGAAAGGAAAATCTAATTATTGGATACTCAGTATCGTCCAAGAATATTTAGAAGTTATTCATATGCACTACTCACATTTTGGAAGACTGTGGACCAAAGGTAGATAGTAGGTCCATTTTATGAATGGAGGGATGTCATTTCTGATGAGAAGAGGATTTCTCATCTGTAGTATAGTCTCATAAATGTCTGACTAGGTAGTGATATTTCTCTATTAATAAGTAGTTGTGCATATATAGAAGGAAGCTACCCTAGATCTAAGTTAATGGTGAGTCTTACCAGTCTTAGCTGCTTAGTGGGTTTTTGCACAGTGGGCGCAAGTCAGAATAATATTACTTCCGGTGGAGATTGGTGGTATGTAAAGATTATGTAAAGTATATGAAGGTACCTTATAACTATATACAAATATTCAGTGGTGGTAGAAATAAAATGACATTATTTATGGCTGCCTTTGCCCACATGGGGAGATAGAGCAATAAATAAAGTCAAGGCCAGAACTATCGGTGACAGCATTGTATGGTACACTACATTGTCAACTAACTTGAGAGTCAGCTACAAAAGAAGACTTGTGTCTGTTTGCCTCCTTGCACGCTCACTGACATATACTTCTGGCACGTTTCCTCTAACGGATCATGATGTGGAGTGATCAGAAGTAGGACCAGTGCTTTTTCATGCTCATGTCCACGGGAATCATATGCTGATTTGTTAGATTATAAACTTAATGAGAATGTCACCTAGAGAAAACAAATTCACAAGGTCATTTAGACACTTATGTGAAAGAGTAGCTTTGCATTAAGTCATGAGTTACCCTGTGTTCTTTTCTGAATTGGTGTTTGGGGACATAAAAACATCCCAAACAAATAGCCTCCGAATTCATTTGTGGTCAAAAAGGAAGAGTTATCTCTACAGATTGGAAGTTAAACCAATATTTTTCTTAATTGTAAACATAAAATGTGAGTAGAATACATTCTCAGGCCATTTTACAAGCAAATGGGTGCCATGAATTTGTGAGCTGTGTAAGTAAATAAAGTAAATGTGATTCTGAATATGCACGTCTCTGAGATAGAGGTAAAGCAAAGCTGCTCATAGATGAGCCGGGAAGGAAGAATTAGGGTGCCAGGGAGCTATGGACACCTTAGCCTCTAATCACAAAATTTTAGAAGATAATGTAGCATTTCAGGACATAACTTTAGATGTCAGGTGTGATGAAAATGTTTGAAAAATAGACAGACACCTTTGACTTCTTTGCATAAGGAGGCTTTGGCTAAGAATCGAATCAAATCCACATGGTGAGAACAGTAGATAAAAGACAAGGGTTCCAGGTATCAGTCTCCAGGTGCAAACTTTCACATACTTCTGTGTCCTACTGGTGTGAGCTTTCCTCTTACTAAATAGCTACATGGTTACTTATTCATTCAGTAAACATCTACTGAATGCCTTTTGTATGCCCCATGATGCGTGACAGGCAGGGAAGATAGATATAAAGAAGACACAGACCTTGTTATCCAGGAGCTCACTGTCTAAAAGACTAGTTTACAACACAGTTTGTAGAAGGGCTACTTCTTGCTGTTGCTTAATTCAGATAAAAATAGAAGAGCTTCTATTCCTTCTCTCTCCTTTTCTGTCTTGTCTCCCTATGATGCCAGACTTCCAATCAGCAATAGCTATATATTTCCAGGTTTCTATTGCAGATTATTCTCTATTTATTCTTGCAAAACAACTACCTTACTCAGCCCCCCCCCATCTTTCTTCCCTTTTCTTCCTAATTATTAGCAACCAGAGATACATTTTTTTTTCTTTACAAAGCAAATAGACTACTGATTTCAAAGTTACTTTTCCCTTCCTACTCTTTCAAATATCTTTTTAATGTAACAAGCACATTTTACTAAAAAGCATGGTTTTGTCCCTATTCACCAATTGTATAGTGGTTCTTGATTTTTTAAAAAAAGATGTATGTAATGTGTCCTTACTTAAAGTAAGTAAAGGAGTCATTGTTTCCTGAAACTGATCATATTTAGATGAGTTCTACTCAATTTTACCATGACTGTCTCCCAGAGATGAAGGCTGAGTTGTCAGAAAAGAAATTCATGTTCTCGGGGATTTGGTCACATTCTCGAAGACCTGTGTGTCAAACTGAAAAGGGGAGCACACACCATAATCTACCCAACTTTCCACACAGGAACATAAGATGGATGCATAGCTGCTTCCCCAAAGCAGTACATATCTGTTCGCTCAGCCTCAAGTCTATTGTTTATTGCTGGTGAAACATCACCACCTCTGTACTGAGATTTCATTTGATATTTTCTGAGTGGTATGTTTCCTTTGTTATATTAAACTTGCTTAGGGAAAACCTTTTAAAGCTTTCTGCTGTATCTCAGGAAAAAAACAACTTTAAAAAGTTCAATAGGAAGTTTATTGTAAAAAAACAAGGGAGCCAACATTTTCTGTCTTTGAGGGACAGAAATTTGCCTGTATGATTGTGAATTCTTCATTTTCTTTGCTTGCTGTGTTCACCTACATAAACCCCTATTTTTTGAGCACTCTGTCAAGTGCACACTGAATATCTATAATAACCTTCTTTAGATCCAAGTCATTCTCACTGTGATCTTTAAATGTTCTATTAATGAAAATTCAGTTCATCTCTAGTATATCACTGTCACTGAGATATATTAATAAATATATATATGAAAACTTCAGTTAAGTCAGTGAAATACATAGGTATTTATAATTTGATATCTTTCCATCTTTTCTGCTAGTGTATTAAATTTCTTCTTTTGATAGGGCAACCTTTCCTCTATATAGTAATCTGGAGGGGCTGGAATACTATTTTAACTGCTATCACTTTTTATATTATAGTCTCAAAATAATGTGTCTTACATTTCCATTTTAGTAACAGGAGGAATTAGTAAAAATTTAAACATTCTATCCTTATATAAACTTGTATATTCTAATTTTAAGAACAGCACCCTCCCTTCTAAAAAAAAACTTTGACTTATGAAGCGAACTTTTTAAGTATATATTTTACCCAACAATGTGCTTTTTTTAAAGTATGGATATATTTCAAGCTTAAGTGGTACATTTTCAAATTAAAGTGTATGAAAAGATGCTTGGAAAAGTAAAATAACTAGAAGAAAAAGTCTTTCAAGTACACTTAGGCATGAATTTTAGTAGAGTGAATATTTAAATAATGGAGAAAATTAAAATGTAGAAGAAATTTTAGTGCAACATTCTATATTTTACTTTATTGCAAAGACACATTGAGACTGTTCATCTTTTGAAATACAATCCTCCAGTATGATATATTCCTTCTTGTAGTAAACTCAGAAACATTAGCACACAGATGTATTTCAATTTTGGAGTAACTCTCTTAGAGGACTGACTCAAACTATTTAGTCTTAGCCAGGGTTCTCCAGAAAGTAGAGTCTGAGGCAAAATTTTCCATGGTAATGTCTTACTAGAAAGTGTAAACCCAGCATAACATTGAGGGAGAAAAGAAGAAGGTACAGGGATGAAGGATCAAGTAAAATGTAGCTCATTACCAAACTGGCATGATCTGATGAGAAACCCAGCTAATTGCTTGATAATGAGAATGAGATAAACTGGAGAGAACAAGGTGCACTTCGGAACATTCTCACAGGATGAGCAAGGTAGAAGAATCTATTAATTCTCTCTCATGACCTTCTCTTATTTTTGTGCCACTTGAACCCTATGGGTAGTGCTTGGGGAAATAAGAGTTTTGTTCCCATACATCATCTGAGTATGATGGAGTAGGGGCACCGGAATCTTGGGTTGGATTTGGAGCTGGAACCGTGGCAGCTCCTGCCTCAGGGGGTCTAAGTGAGGCTGATAATTCCCAGCCCTAACACTGTTGGACAGTGGATACACCTGGTATCCTGGTAGTGTTGGAAGTACTTTCCAACAGCTAGTAGTGTTGGAAGGTACTTCACTGAGCAGGTGAGTTTGTGCAAATCTGCAAAGACACGTAAATCAGCTTCTCCTTTTGTGCCATTTAGATCTGTTAACACCCTCTAGTGAAAGTACAAGATACTCTCAAGAGGGCATACTTAACAAAGAAGGAAGGAATCTGGACAACTACAGATTTTCTTTAATGATGGTAACCAACTCAACCTCTGAAAAGCAGCTGAAAGGTTCTTGACAAATCAAACTACAGCCCCTTCTGCTATAGTTCAACCTGCTCCTGTAATTGACATTTATCTTCTTTCTCAAATGTTTCTCACCTTGAAGACTCTCCTCAAGAAGGGGCACATATCTTTCTTTAACATTCTTCCTTTTTTGGGGATTAGTTGCCTATTAAGAGGTGTCACTGGAGGTGAAAATAGTAAGATGTGTTCTTAGTGAATTCCCTAGGGTTCAGACATGATTCTCTGTGGTTCGTTGTGTTATAATCCTAGTTACTATGGTAATTAGGGTTGATGAACTCCCCAAATACCGTATTCCTCTTTCCCACGGCTTGTCTTTGACATTTGGATTTCATTCCCACTCAGTGGTCATCACAGCCTCCAAGTCAATGGAAATCATCATATAAACTCCTACAGATGTGAAAACCAACATTATTCTCAGAACCAGGATTCTTGGTCTGTAGTTCTTAATTTTCAGCTTGAGGATGCACACATTTTGCAAGGTGATCACTGGCAGTGAATGTACAAAGGGTTTCTCCTAATTCAAACCTCATACAGTCCATCTACCAGGGAACTAGTCTCATATATTGACCCCTCTCCATGCCACTATCTGCAAATGTGTTTTTTTAGTAATTCTATCATCCTTTCAACAGGCTCTTTCACTTTTATCAGATTAGGTCTCTGATGGAGCTTCCATATTCATAAGCATATTGTCTTAATTCATATTAAAAAATGAATCATTTCTTCTAAAATAATGTCATAGGAGTACCATGGTCAAGGACCAGGCATTCTGTAGACCACTGAATACTACTATTGGCAGGGGCCAGATTCCATATGCCCCCACAAAGACATCGTAATTTAGTCCAGAAGTGGATAGGAGCCCATGTTTCTTCTATCCCTCTAGGACAGGGTGTGGGACCAAGGGCTGCCATGGCTTCTGGTATCCTACATATAGAGACCTAGCCAGAACCTGTCCTCCTTTTGGGCTGGGAGGTTTGAGGATATGATAGGTACTGAAGCTCTACACTGAACACATGATGAGGACCCAGGAGGAGGTAGAGCTACACAAATGGAAAATAAACTGCATTTGGTGGACATGCTAAAAACATTTTCATTCATTATAATCCTATGTAACAGTATGAAGCTTCAAGTAAAAAAGATAAATATCATTGGTTTCATACTCTCATTTGCAAGAACCACCTAAGCTTTATGTAAATTTGGCAGCTTCAGAGTCAAGTTCTACCTCCTCCTCACCCACAATTCTCAAGAATGGTGGTGTGGTTCAGTGGTATTATGGGAACCATATAAGTTAGGAAGTTGTTCTACTCCAAAACTGGTCGCCAATTATCCACATGCGCTTAGCCAGCTCTTCTCATCTCTTTCACACCTCAGATTCCTTATTTAAAACTAGGGATAGCTGAATATCTTCCCTTGATAATTGAAATGTCTTTCAGTTCCAGATATTAGGTGCTATCACTAATATATATTCAGAAGGCATGCTCTCTTCAAGTTCATTATCATCTTGCTCATTTCTGCAAGTAGAAGGAAGTAATACAAGGCAGAGAAGGCACTTGATGGTGAATGCAGATTAGGATCTATAAGCAGGTTCATGTTAAAAGCAAATGCAGGAATAATCTAAAAAGAAACAGACCCAATAAAATAATTATTGCTAAGGTAAACATTGCTATGTGGAAGTTATATATAGATGGACACATGAAAGGAATTTAATTTAGGGACAAAAGCTAGATTCAACCGTCTGTCTTTTCAATGCCACTCATTCTTGCTCTCTCAATGAGCTCTGCTAAGTATTTATTTTGGGGTCATCAGGAACGCACCCCTCAGCCATTGCTTAGCAGCTGAGACCTTGACTAGAATCCCTGCAGCATTTCTCCCTGAACTGTTCCTCATTATGAAGGAAGCTGTCACTTCAACCCTCGGGTTCTGTTTTTTGAAACAGCCACTGATGGGACATCATAGGTTTGGTTCATTGCTCATTACATATTTATGTTGAGGGGAGTCTTCAAATTATCTTTTAGCTTCTCATTATCCTTTAATATTTCCTACTTCGAAGTTAAGTCTGGCTATAAAGATAAAGAAAAAATATTCAGGAGCCCACTCATCTCTTTCCTGAGCTAAAACTCGTTGGGCTCCTATTCTAAGCAAAGAATTACAGGGCTGATAAAATAACTGACTTAAGTCAATTCTTCATTTCTTGGCTTATTTTCATTGTCTCAGATTTCTAGCTTTCCCAATATTTTAGTGCTAGATTCTTAAACACTGGACTAGACTATTCTGATGAACTGATTTTTAAAAATATTTAGTAGTTTATATCATCTTAAAGTTCTCAATAATTTTTTAACCTCTCAGTTTTTCCCAATCATCCATTTTTTTAAAATTCAAAGATGCACATTTTAAATTCTTTTTTGTTCTCTGATTATTGCCCTGATAGCTCTTTTTTATTTATGAGTAGAAATTCCTCTGGAGAGAATGATTAGATTTATAGGTAATACACACGTTTCTTATTTTCCTGAAATGCCACTATTCTCACAGGGTCTCTGAGTCTGTAGGAACTCTGTTGTGTCTAACCCAGATCCCCCTGGAAGGCCTTGTCACCCTAATTGTGACAGTGTTGTCAGCAGGCAACCTTTTAGCTATCAGGATCTGCAATATGGTTTTTCAATTAGAGTTGAAATCAGGTAAGAAAACCAACAAAACAGGGTACTTTTCTTAAGTTACAAGTGGGAAAAGCTGGTTCTTTTAACCCAGTTACTCCTTAGGTTCGCCCAGCCTGCGTGAGCAGTAGCAAGACCATACTAATGTTAAGAAGAAGCAAAAACAGATTTACTCCTTAAAAAGACAAAATAAACAAAATCACTGAGCATACATTGGACTCTCTGTGATGATCTTACCAACAAGTTCAGTCTCTAGTCCAAAAACTGCACACGGCTCTTCAGCCAGGTATGTCCAAAAAATGTCAGCTGTCCCACCATCAAGCCAGATGAAGAAATCAAGATGGCACCGTTGATCCTCTTCCAAAGGCACAGGTATTCACTTCAAGTCAAATGAAACCAAGATGGCCTTGTCGCTCCTCCAAAAGTGGGAGATTCAAATTCAACACAGAAACCGAGATGGCATTGTTGATCCTTCTTCAAAAGAAAGATTCAAATCCAATGAAGAAACCAGGATGGTGTCTTCAATTCTCCTCCAAAAGTCATAGCTCCAGCAATTTTTCAGCTTCAACTCTGAAGTGGTCAGAAACCAGCAAGACTCACTTGCTACAACAGCAGCAACCACTTCAGACATCTCATGATAAAAACAGCAACGCAGCAAGTTCTCTTCGAGTGTCCAGACAATTTCCAAACTTCACAGTTTCAAAATTAAAACAAGTTTTCAAGTACCACGTTTCCAACTCAACTTGCACAGGTCACACATTTCTCCTGCATGCTTCCCTGGGATCCTCACCGACCTGGGTTGAGGATGGAAGCTCACACTATGACTTCATTCTCTGCCCTGCTGCCACACATGATAGAGGCAGCTCCGAGGCCTCCAGCCTCCCTGGTGCTCCCTTGCTCTCCTCCTCTCCATGCCTTTCTCTGTCTGTCTCTTCTCTTTAAATTACCTCCCACTCTTCTCTTCTTGTGAGAAGGCTTAACTTCCTGTCTCTAAGTCTCTACCCACCACTGAACAATGCCTGCCATTCTAATGCAGCACCACCATGCGGAGGGTCACTGCCCCCCAATTTTACCACAGGCTCCCCTATCAGAGTGAGGTTCTTTTCTCTGACATATTTGGTAAGTATTATTCTGGAAGACTTCCTAAGTCAGTCTTCTTCTTTGACATTTCATGATTTTGTTTGAAGTGAATGCCCAGAATGTTGATACTACCCATTCTATCTACAGGCTAATGAACATGAATCACTTATGTACTAGAGTTGTTCAAATTATTTTCTATAAATCAGCCAATTCAGTCTACACAGCTACACTACCTGGTCAGCATTCTCAGTGCCTCTAGCTTTGTAGGTGAGAAAACAGGGTCCAGATATTAGAAAACTTGGGAGAGAGCACAGGGTCATATATAGTACATGGAGACTATGGTCCTTGAAGTTTAACAGCAAGGACATTCTTAAATGTTGCATATTTCTGCCTCTTAACATGAGAGGATAGAATCACATCCAAATAAAAGTTTTAATTGTTTTCTTTGGGAGGTTGGGGAGGTGAGCAGATGCAATGGATATATACTATGCTTATCTGTGATTCTTATTTAACTAATTTGTATGAAAAATAAAAGCTCAAATAGGAAGAACATACAGCTATGTAATTATGGAGTACTCAGACAATCTATTATATACAGAGAAGAGATAAGGACTATACATGATGTTAAAAAGTTCTGTTATCTGTAAATAGCTATTCTCTATTATTGATAATAGAATTGTGTATGTGTGTTTTAAAGAACTAGAAATACCAAATTTTCACTACTTAATGACTGGCTTTTTTTCAAAAAGCTATAGATGGGGTCCATCTTGTTAAAATGAACAAAAGAAACAGTATAAAGAGTTTAAATACCTTATACTTCAAAAGCATTAGGTTCAAATCTCAAACTGATATGACATTTTTATTAAAAATGTCTGAAAGCTTTATTTTCATGGTCAAAAAGAAGGCTAAAACTTTCAAGTTTTATTTTTATTGAAGATTCTTGCAAATAAAGAAAGTAATTTTTAAAAGTCTTTGAAAAATGTTTGCAATAGAAAATATTTCAATTACTTTGCCCCTATGTGTTCTTAATAAAACATCACTTTGAATAGCAGATGGTTACATTATTACAACATAGGGTTTAGTTCACTTCTTTGTCATTACTCATAACTTGAAATTTAGAAAACCTGAATTCAGGAAAGGAAGGAAGATAGCCAGTTTATAGTAAACTTTATCTCACACTTCCCCCTCCATGTGCGTGGGAGTAGTCCTTACTTTATAATGTTGAGATATAATTTGCATCTATTCTAGGCATAAGAAATGTTTTGGATTAGGTTGTTGGCCTGCCTCAAACTCTCACATTCTTTCCAAGCTGTTTTGACTTCAGATGAATTCAATAAACTAATTTTTTTTAAAAAATGGAAATGTGGCAACAATTTAAGATATTCAATTTTTTTTTTGGTATATCAGTCAATAATATTTCAACACAATTCTCTACAAAGATTTTCTTGGTCACATAAAATACTGAAGGGGAAAAGTAGATAATATTGTTTTTATTTAGAATTACCCAGTATATAGAACAGGCATCAAAGATATCTTTTAGTAACTTTCTCAGAATGGATTGAGAGGCAAATCTCTTTTCTTACTGAGTTATCAAATTTCACCTTTTCTCTGAAGTCTTTCTCCAAATAAAAAACAGAAATGATATTTATACTTTGTAATATGTTCGCCACACATTGTTAGCTAATACCTCTGTTATGTTACATAACTATTTCCTTCTCAGTGCTGAGAACTATTAAGATTCAGCCTCTTTCAACTTTGAAGTTTATAATGAAGCATTGTTGACTGAAATCACTATTCTCTGCATTAGTTCTTCAGAACTTACTTATTTACTGGTTGTAAGCTTGCACTTTTAAATGGTGTCACTCTGTTTGGTCTACTTTCCTGCCCTGATGATCACCGTTTTACTTTATCTGTACAACTTTGGATTTTTGAGATTTTGTTTAATATCACAGTGATATCAAACCATGTTGTCATTTTGTGTCTGATAACCCTCAATTTCCAGCCATGTTGTTGCAATTAGAAAGGTTTAATTATTCCCTATTGCTGATTAATAATCTGTAGCTTATTAAATGGAATGAACAGTATTTTTTCATGTAAAATCTCCACATATTTTTTTATTTATTCACTCATCAGTAGGCATTGATATTGCTTCCACATCTTGGCTTTTTAAAATAATATTGTGATGAACATGGGGTTGTATATATATTTTTGAGACAGTGTTTTTGTTTAGTTTAGATCATTCTGAAAAAGGAAATTTCTGAATCATGCAATAGTTTTTTTGTTTTTGTAACTTTCTTGAGGTATCACCATACACTCTTTTACTTTCTTCAATCACCTTCCACTTTTCCATGCTAGCTGCACCAATTTACATTCTCACTAACAATGCAAAAAGCTTCCCTTTATTTTATATTCTTGTCAACACTTGTGATTTCCTATCATATATAAGTTTCCCTGGGAAACAAACTCTGGGTTAGCGATTTGCTTGTGAGTATTGTATCGGAAGTGTTCTCGATAACAATGCCCATGAGGAGAGAAGGAAGCCAGATTAGGTAGGAAACAAGCTGAACTCCCTGCACTTGTAATACTCATTTCACCCCATGGGGATTTGGAGGCTGACTTAGGACAAGGATACTGGGTTCTGGTGCTCCCACAAGACCAGTCATAGCTATTGCTCCCAGGAAGGGAATACATTTGGGTGAAGTAACTCTCTCGGGCTGAGGGCAAAGCATGTTCAGCTGTGAGCCGTTGTTGGCAGAACTGACCTGGCAGCTAGAAGACCTCAGCGCTCAATGGGGAATCAGGATGGGATCCTGTAACTCATCTACAGTATCATAACTGCCACATCGTGTCTATAATGTCCTATAGATTCCTTGTAGTGTCTCTCCATGAAGACTGCCAAGATGATCAAAGTGGATAGGATCCTGGGCATGATTTTATAGGCAGAGACAGATCAATATTCTGTAGCTAGAGACTTGACCAATCTAACCTTGGAAGAGTCAAGGTTAACATATGTTCCTGTAAAAGTAGCATGATGTGTCATGAAGAACTTAGATGTTATGCCTCATAAATCCTAGTATGTAGGTTGCATGTGTGACTATGAATACATGATTTTGCTATGACCTTCTTAACACTTTAGAATATACAAATAGTAAGTTAGGTCTTCAGGGTCAAAGGTGGTTCTTACTGTGCCAATAAAGTATAGACAAGGTGTGTTGCCAGAAGTGGGTTTCAGTGCATGCACATACCAGCTGCAAGTAACTCTTACAATGTCACCGAAGTATATCTGCTTAATTATAAGAAAAGCATCTTTTCTCCCCAAAATTGTGCTTGAGAAAACAGTTAATTTATGTTTGGGACTAAAATGATCTCCTAGTATAGGCTATACTGCCCATTATTCTGCTTAAACAAAATAAATACTGTTTGGAAGATAAAGTAAGTTGAAACAATTTCAGTCAAGCCACTTGTGGTCTTTGTTTAATCAAGTTGATCTGAAAGAATTAATACATTCTTTTTACAGATTAGGGAAAAACTATTTTGTGCATATCCCTCATAATAGAAATGTAAGCTTTGGGAACTATTTATGAATACTATAAACATTAAAAAGCAATGCAATAAGTGGTTGTAATGGAAAAAGGAATCATATTAGAATCAGAAATGAGTTAGAAAGGAAAAGAGAAATATGGGATGGTCTCACTTAGATGTGGGATACAGGGAAAACAACAAACAAAGAGACAAGAAAAATTTAGAATTGTCAACACAACTGAAGCATAGAGCAAGAGAGCGGGAGGAGGGAAAGATGGGGGAGGGGAGAACAAAAGAGATTAAGATGGTTCACATATGACAAGGTGATGGGAGAACATTGGGATAGACAATGATGTAATATATGTGTGTATATGTGTGTGTGTGAGCGCGTGTGCACAATCACTAAGAAAATAAAATTGAAAAAGGAAGAAAATAAATATCCACTGTAATAGTTTTCAGTTTTCAATGAGCTTCAGAAGGTCTTGGGGAGTCTTGTTGAATACAAATTACTTGTCCCCAACTCAAAGCCTCATGGGCTAGATATGGTGCCTGAAACTTTTCATTTGTAACAAGTTTCCAGGTGATACTAATATTACTTGCCACATTGATAACCACTGAACTACTATATAGAATAGAATAATCATCATAATAAAAATAAAAGTCACTGTTCTTGAATTTTGTGAATGGGGTTCTTATGCTTTTGAGTAAGTTTGCTGGAATATCTTTCTAAATATTTAGATGGAATTGAAGATGAAGTACTCAGAACATTATGCTAGAAGACTCCAACGCTGGTTCTGATGATCACAGGCATATTATTGTCCAATGTCTATTTGAGGAGTTTCAATAACTTTTTTTCATGAAGTTGGAGAGTGAAAAGAAATTGTACTTTATATAGTTTCTCACCTGAAGTATATATCATACCACAATCAATTCAATGTTGTAAGTAGACACTGAATATTTATATTTCCCAATGTTTGAATTTTAAAGCTGGGCACCTTTCCAAAGTTTTGAATTCTTTTATGGGGTAATGTCTTATATATTGGGTAAAATACTATTCGACCTTTTCCATGTGAACATTATATTGTGCATTTAAATAATTAAGTAGATTCAAAACAGTGGGAATAGCATTGTCTAGTGTAGATAATACATGGATCTGTGTGCTTGAATGAACATAAGTATGCTGTATTACAAGGTGGATACAGTTCTGGGAAAATACACTATAATTTTAGGGTTGAAAGGAGACAAAGGGGAGGACTTTCAGTGTGACTTCAAGCTTTCTATCCTCTATAATACTTTTATAATTTAAATAAGCAAATTTGAAGTAGCAATCAAGTTTATTTAATTGGAAAAGGTACCTAAAACTAAAAGCATTACAGTTTAGATTCTTTTGAACAAAAATGAGGTCTAAAAAGATAGAAGGGAAAATGAGAAAGGTGAGGTTAAAGACTTCACTATAAAAATAAAGATATTGAAATTGAAGTTACAGAAACTGCTATCACAACTAGTCCAAATTTGTGTTTAAAACGCCACAGTTCCATCCTTTAGCAAAGCTAAAAAACATATCTCAGTGACATCTGGACATAGCATGTGACCTGCTTGAGAGTGAAGGGAGTCAGCAGGATTCACGCTAGGGCAAGGAAAATCATAAAATTTACTCAAGTGATATGTGGAAGAAATTGCCTAAACCTTGAATGTGTACCTGAGTCTGTAGTATAAAAGGTTTAGAAATCAAGACAGGATTTCTCAATTCTGGGTTCAAGAACTCCCTGAAATTGCATCAATATTTTATGTATATTTACTAATAGGAATTTGGAGAAGGATCTTATTCAAATTTATAAGAGTTGATGATACAATTAAAGTTAAGACTTTATTATTTTGGTTTAAGATTCTGTCCAAAACCATTAGTTCATTAGTGTCCTCTTTTGTAATGATTTAATTAAGGAAAACCACTGTAATAACTCTTGGACATATTCTTTAGATCTTTTCTGTGCTTTTTCTTTTAGAATTTTCAGAAATATTTTTATTTTGGTTCAATTTCGTAGCTCTTCTTGACCTAAGTTTTGTGAGAAAATTATTTATCTTAGTTCATCTTCTGTAAATGTATGTTCATGATTTAAAATATGTTTATCTATTTCTTCATTCTCCCTCAACTTCTTAAAGTGTTTAAAGTATAGATAACAAAGTAACAAGTAAGTGCTTATTATGACAGCTATGGGTGAGAATAAATACTTAAAAAACTTTATTTTTTTCTCTTTATAATTTTTCTTACTGAATTCAGCATATGGAGAAAAGCATTCAACATTTTTGCATTTCTCTTACAAATAATTAATAAGGGACATGATTTATTATGTGTGGAATATACTCTTGCATACCTGCATAGTAATTAAAGAAATTCATTCAGAAAAGATTACAAAGAGTACTTGGTACTGTATTCCACTTTAGAATTCTCTTCTTATCCCAGTAATCCAGAGAGTGGGTTATATGATGCAGGCCCTTTCACATAGTGACCTACAGTTTGACATTGAAATTGAAGTTACAGAAACTGCTATCACAGCTAGTCCAAATTTGTGTTTAAAATGCCACAATTCCATCAGAGCTCTGTGATTTAGAGAAAATTATTTGTTCTTCTGGATCTCAATTACTAATAAGATTAAATTTGCTCATGAATTAGGTAAGCATGAATCTTTTAATTATGAATAATTATGAATTAGGATCAGACCAGAGTATTTCTTCATGTGTAGCATGATGCCATATTTCAGTAATTCTAAGATTATACATTATTTCACATTCAACATTTTATAATGAGAATATATCTTCCAGCTGCAGATATATGATAGTTTGGTGTCTATTATCTTTTTAAAGTAGTATATGAAATAGTGATGTGTCATATACTCTCTGCATTTTACAGTCAATGAAATGGAGTATAATAGAAAATGCCATTCAGTGTAGCACAAAATTAGTAGCAAAGGATTGTCTCATATGTGGTGATATTTGAATCTTTGCTCCTTTGCAAGATTGTCTTACTTTATTCAAGCTTTTGATTTTTTTTAATGCATAAGGCACTTATTTTTTAATTAGTGCATTAATTAAATTTTGATTGATACTATTTGGATACCCCATCAGTATTGCCTCCACAGAGATCCACCATCAGATCAGCCATAGTCCACCATCATAGTGCATTGGGTTTCCCTCCTCTTTATTCTTACCTCTCCCTATTCTCTTCCCCTCTCTGAATGCTTCAATTCTGTAGTCAGCTTTCACTATGTTTAAGTATTTTTTAGATCATAATTTCTTGAAAATTAAGCAGTTTGGCAAATCTATTTCCAATGTTGCTTCTAGTGTTAAGAAGCATCATTTTTAGTATAAAATGATACACATAGCAATAACACCATGAACAAAGTATACTCTAGCAGGTGAAAAATAGAAAATCATAGCCCACAACTATATCTCTAGCAGCCATCTTCTCTATGGTATGTAAGAAATGAAAGAAGTGAGATTAATTCTCAAGTGACTGTTGACTTCTACATTCATATCACTAGAGATAAATGATTTCAACATTTGCAATAGCTCATGGATGTTATCTAAAAGAAAGTGTGCCCAAACAGTTTAATAAAAATATAAAAATTCACTGCATGTTAATTTGTATTCTATGGGGTTAAGTGTAAGTATCAGGTTAATTATATATTGAATACTATAAAAGAAAATGTAAACTTCAGGCCTCCTTTCTCCAATGTATTTTTAGCTTTTATTATTCAATGCTTTCTATTCCTACGGGTTAATGTGATTTGGGTTAGATTTTTGATTACTCGCTGGAACTATATCTGGATGTAGGATGTAAAAACAATAACTTTAATATTCCCAAGGAAACTGTTGAAATGTGCTGTGTATATATAGGATTGAACCGTCTTTTTTTTTTTTCTTCGTCTACCACTTGTCATCAATCTTTTACAAGCAGTAAGTGAAAATGGAAGCTGTCATCCAGACCTCAGCATTTGTTTCAGAACCCTCAGGCAGCACATTTCCATCCATTTTTCTTAAGCACTGAGTTTTCTTCTGTCCCTTCTTGATAACCAGAATTTGACTTTATCTGCACCTGTCACTCTAGCAAGTAAACAGACTTGCTTATTACACTTGTCCTCCATATCATTTAAAAGACTTAGCTATGATTACAGATTACTTCTTAAAATGCTCCCTTCTGTCCAGAGCTGTATATATCTTCTCATACATAAAACCATGCAGGCAGAAGACCCATGGCAATGGGAGGAATTCCCATAAAATAGTGAGAAGAGAGTCTAGTGCTAATATACCAAATCAGTGTAGCAGAGATAGAGGTAAAATGCCAAGGCTACCTTTATGCCCTTGCACCTAGGAGTGGAGAAGAGTCTGTTAAGTAATGCATGTGCAGCAATCATTTCTGCAGAGTGATTATGAAAAATGTGATTTCTCAGTTTTTTTGTCCTAATGATAAAATGTGATCCAATCGAACCATTAAAATGACATAAATGCAGTTGAATGTCATTTGTTGCTTGTGATCATTTTTAAAGAAAAAATAATCACTATGAACTCTAAAAATGGTTTTAATCACTGAGTGGTCTATGACAGCGTTGGGTGACTGGTAATAGCCATTTGTCTTTAGTAGAGATTTTGAACTCAAAGGTCTAAATGTCACGGATACATGAGAGCATAAAAAGTATTTCTTCCCTTTAAAAATTATATTTGAAAAAATTATCTGGCAAAATCCAAAGAAATCCAAACTTGAAATTGTTTAATGAGTTGTTTTAGCCAGTAAGATCTCCTGTGCTATTACCTAATTTAGGGCATTTTAGGTTAGTTATCATTGATCAAATAAATCAAAGCATCTTGGATCTTTTATCTTCTGGGTCAAACTGGTTTTAATGAGGAAAAAAGACCTTGTGCTACAAATGAGAAGATTCTAATTAAAAGAAAAAAGTGTATGTGTATGTATCTATATACATATTTATTTCAATTGCAGATAATAGTGCCTCATCATTAGAAAAGAGAACAATATTATGGAAAATGTGTGGGCAAAGTGAATCAAACATTGGATCATTAGATAAGCATCATTCAACTTTGCAGTTTAGTGAGTATGAAGGCAGTTGAAATTTATTATTTGTTCATGAATTCAACAGCATTTGTGTTGAATTTCTAGTATGCTTATGCTATTAGAATATATCTTTGGATATTTGTGGTACTAACAATCAAGATTTTTCCTAAGCCAGGTTGCTATTTATACGATCATATTGGCACCTAGCATTTTCCTCAGAACCTTCCCTTCAGATGAATGGAGTGACATATATTAAGATTTTGTCTGAGACTCCCCTTACCATACAATGAGCAGCAGACAGCTGACAGAGGACACCATCATCAGTGATTCTCAGTGAGGCTAAGTCCAGAGGATGAATATGATACTTAGATAAGGAGAGAAGACACCACAGCAGTTTTTCAAATCGAGTTGTGTTAGAAAGAGAAAAGCTGCTACCAGAACAAATATGGCTATGGAGCCTGGAAATATTATATGGTTCATAGTAAGTTCTTCACTTGATAGATCTTGCATGATACTATTAATTTTACCAAGCAATTAAAGTTTTAATTACCATTTCACTTAAGTTTTTGTTCTTACATATCTTGCTTCAAATCACAAATAAATACAAATAAGAGCATTAGGGGTATGTGGTTTTGTGTGTGTGTGTGTGTGTGTGTGTTTGTGTTGTGTGGTTGGATGTGGTTGGATGGGGTGTTTTGATAGAAACCACGTGTCACACATGCTGGGATAAATGCAAATAAGAACATCAGGGTGTGTGTCTGTGTGTGTGGTTGTGTGTGTCTGGTTGTTTGTATCTGGTTGGGTGGGGTTGGGTGGGGTGTGCATGTGGTTGGGTGGTGTGGGGTGGTGTCTTTCAGTAGAAACCATGTACCACATATGCTGAAGCAACAAAACAAAGTGTTGCTGCCATACATTTAGAACTAACTCTTTAAATTGTGAAATGTTAAGTCATGTTCTAATATAGAGGTTGGTAGAACGTATACTTGTCCCTAAGATAAATAATAAGAACAAGGAAAACAGCATGCCTGTAGCACCCCTCAGCTGATGGTGTGTGTGAGTCACAGGAGAACTGGCAGATGAGGTCCTGCTCATTTGTTCATGGCGACTAGGCCATTTACTCTGTGTTTCTGGGTATACACATGTTCGCCCTGCTTCAACTGTAAATTGTTTTGGAAGAGTGAGTGAGTTGATCAAGTCTTTTCCTCCATTAGCCTGTAGAGCCAGCACCTGTGGTATTGTACCCTCAGCATGATTGTGTACATACTTACCCAGTGAGCGTGCACATGTATAAGTGTGCACACCTGGGCCTGGGAAGCGAGGATAAAGGGGTAGCATCACCAAGGAAAAGCGTGCATAAGCAGAGCATGGGGGAGAGTATAGTATTTGAAAGTATTATCTCTTATTTGAAAACAATAGCATATCATGCTGAGAACATTGGTATATTGTAAAGGTTCACATGGCTGTTAAATCCATGGATCAAATTATGTATTTATTGACTTAGTTCTCTTTTCCCTTTCTGGCAAAATGCCAAGGATGCTGCCACCTCTCCTGCAATCTCAAATCTACTGAGATCTGATCTACTGATTCTACTGTTTCTCCTTTATGGTGCTCTCTGGAATTCTGAGGACAAGTGATACACTAAATCGTCAGTGTCTCAGGGGAAGGCAGTATTGATGTAGGCCTCTCGATAATTAGACATTCATACTACCTTGCCCTTTTTTAAAATTCAGGATAGGACTCTATTTTTTTTATTTCAAGTAATAGCACAAAATATTTTTAGCTATAAATTTCATTTTGTTGATTTTTGATAAACTGTTTTTTTATCTTAGTTATTAACATACAGACCAATCAAATATTATCTTAGTTTAGTTTCCTGGTTGAAATGCAAGATGTGTTAAATATATTCATAATTTACTTTGTCCTCAGTACTAAAAGCAAATCAAGTCAATTTTAAAGCTATTTAAATATTTATCTTGATATTTTTAGATTTACCATGTATTTATTTAAAGTATTGTTAGCAGAAAAAAATAAGACCTTAGCTTGTATGCATTGTTTCACTGCTGTATTAATAAGGTTATTTATTTTTCCATGTTCTGCTGAAGCAAAAACAAGAATGCAAATAAGGAACTTCCATAAAGCTGGTATTCTAAATGTAGAATTCATTATATTACTGTAACTTTCTCTGGATTCTACATAACTTTTTCATGGGAATATTTTTAGGAAAACCATATTTGTAGTTACCTTATTAAGTAATATAAAATGTGTGATAATTCAGTTAAAGATATGTGATATGTATAAGTGCCTTATAGTGTAAGCCATGTTATAAAGTGCTTACATGTTAGAAAATCATGCACAAAAAAACAAGAGGAAAGAACATGCAATTCACGAGCTGCTTCTTTTTCTCCCCCCTTTCAGTTACCAACAGAGTCTATCCTAGGAAGAAAAGCTATGGAATATGAACTCCACAGCTGCCTGCATTTCCATCAATTAGAAATTCGCTTTTTTTTTTAACAAACACAATACGTTTGGGAAATTACCACCTGGAAGATTTACTTTTTCTAGTTGATTAACCAAAGATCCCTGTTTCACACTTTGCAGAACCCAGATAGAATATGATTAAATGTCTAAACAAAATGGAGGAATTGGAGAGGAATTCCTGATGGTAACATTTTAAGGAATATCTCTGAATTTTGACGTTTAGCTTTTGCTTGCAAGTTCACATTCATCAGCTCAACCGGTGGAATTTAATTATGAGAGTCCATGATTTAGTGTCTTCCTTTTCATCACACAGCTCTTTTAATCACTCTCACAAATTATAGATTATTAATTTATTGAACAATCTATCCAAAATGTGTGGCATTCTGGCTTATGAATTACAGGCTTGAATTTACTTGTCAATACCATGTAAGAGCCAAAGGGGTAGTGGTGATGGTGCAAAAAATAAAATGGTGGATGTAGCGTGAGTTAATCAGGCTATTTCCTTCAGTAGCCTGTAGATCTTACACCTGGGATATTGTGTTGTTGCCATGATTGTGCAGGCCAGTGGGTGTGCTTGTTTCTAGGACAGTGTGTGTAAGTGTGTACACCTGGGCCTAGGAGAGAGAGGAGAGTAAAGGGGCAGTGCCAGCAAGAGCCCAACATGGAAGCAAGAGAGGGCACCAGCCTGCGTGCAGAGAACAAGAAAACACCAGTGAGAGCCCAGGGAAAGAGGGTGAAGGTTGCTGAAAGGCTGGGGGGGCCCACCTACCTCCAGACTCTCCCCCCTGTCACCCCCCCCCCCC
>PVHY01001367.1:0-33853 GCA_004024945.1 Uropsilus gracilis | reverse complement strand
CCGACTCTCCCCCCCATGCCCTGTGCTTCAATTCTGCTGAAAATTAGTTTTAAATCATGGGATTTAGGGGAAAAAAAACAACACAAACCATGAGGAAAGGTCAAAACAAGCTAAGCACCAAAACTGAAGCTCACAACTTCGGACAGGAGGGAAAGAGGGGAAAGGGTGGGGAGGGTGTGGGGGGTAAATCCCTGGGATTACAATGATGTGAAATTTATATATAAATAAAATTTAAAAACTAGATAAAATGGGCACAATACCACAGGGGCAGCTATCCAGGCTATTGGAGGGAAAAGGCTGACCTACTCACCTGCGTACACTCCTGGTGTTTGGAAAATATTAGCTCACTGCTGCACTGCTCTATCAAAGCTCTTGTTGAGACAAACTGTATGAAAGGACCGCCTTAACAAGATGCCATGTATCCTTTCTGGATGCTTTGTCTCTGAATGAAATCAGTATAAAATGGGTTGCTTCCTATGTGGACTGCTTTTTATTGCCCAACTTCCCTGGTCGAGTTTTTGTGGATCTGCGCTTCAATACAATGCCATTAGCTTATATTGAAAGGCGCAGCGGGAAACAGCACGATGAAAGGCATTGTCGTGCACACTTTGCCCATTACATTTACACCGTGTTCCTCAAAGGGAACCTCAGGGATTTTCCTTCAAGGGTGAACACATGAGAATTTGGGCTTCCTCTTAGCAACTAGTTTATTCTCTCATTGCCTAGGTGAATTATAACGACTACTACTTTTGCTCTTCTCATTTGATGCTGGAAAGGTACAGTTTGGGACTTATGTCCACAAAGGATGTGGTATTTTAAGGTGTGCACGAAAAGCAAAAACCCTCTTCCCTATTGTCTTTATTTTCTCTTCGTTTCTTCCATCTGAGATGTTCTTTACTTTGCTCTATAATATGCAATTTTGTAGATGATCATGGACTATTTTTGTAACAAAAAGGGGTATCAAAAGTTAAATCTTGTGTTGCATTTTGGCAGTTTTTGATGAGAGTTATAGAGACGCTCACTTTATTCCTGTAGAGTCTCAGTTGTTTCTTCTTTATATTTTTCCTTTTCCTTTCTTACTTGGACAGAGGTGACTTTGTGCCCTATGCTCAATATAATATAATACTTATAAGTATAACAAGTATAACTTATATTATATATTATATTATATATTATATATTATAATATATATTATATATTATATTATAATAATATATTTTATATTATATTATATATTATAATATATTATATATTATGTTATAATAATATATTATATTATTATAAGTATAATATAACTTATAAGTTAGGTTAGCATTCGAGGATTTCTTTGTCCAGTTTTTGTCTAGTAATAATCATGTTAATGAGATAAATACCCACCAGGATGGTTGAGAATTTTCCTTCTCCCACCACACTCTTTTCATGGAAATGACATATTTCTTCCTGTAGATCTGGGTACTTTGCCAATTTGCTGCCCAGTGTAGCGTCTTCAAACCACCTGACCCCTATGTACTTCCAGCTGGATGTTGACAGAACATGGTACTTTCATTTCAGCCCCGTAGAGGCAGACGAAGCTATAGTCTTCCTGGGAATGTGGAGAGATGCATTGAAATGCTTTTGTGGTTCTTCTTCCAGTCAGGAGTGACAAAGGGGTTGAACTTCATTTTGGTTGCTAGTACCTCAGTGGTCACAAAAGGGAAGAGCAAAAAGATAAAATCTTGTGACTAGCTCAGTAGTTGCCTAGCAGTTTCTGTCACTGAACAATCCTGTGATGCTGACTCTCTCATGTCATAAATGCTCCACGTACATTGAACTGCTTTTGCAGTTCATTTTGCTGTGTTCGTTCCTAATATGCTAACTTAGAAATTTCATTGATTAAAATGCATCCTAGGAAAATGAGGCAACGCACAAAGATTTTACTGCAAAATATTCTCTGGGTCATGATTTGGTAATAATGAAACTTGAGAAATGATCTCAATACAGATATAGATACTAAATGGAGGAAACGGAGTAATAGAATAGACTGGAGTTCTTACTGTTATAACTTATTGACATTTTCCAAGATTTAAGGGGAAAGAAAGCAGAGTATAGATGTGATATTTCTGTAAATAGGTGTTTTGCTGAGATACTTTGTTGAACTGTCCACGAAACGTTAATGACTTGAATAGCACCCAAAGCAGGACCGTGGAACACCTTTCTAACCAAGACTAGTAAAATGCTTTTCTTTCCCGACTCCTTCATCAATAATTCCTGGTTTTTCAAACCAGGCTGATAAAGTCATAAGTGAGAAGCTCTCTCCTGTGGGCGAAGGACTGCATGCTGCCGCTGAACACTGCTTGCTCCATGATCCATCGCAGTACCTCTGGGTTTACAAGGAGGCAGGAAGCAGGTGCTAGCCCTGTCACTTGTCAGTATGGAAAGCTGTGTTTAGGGCTCAGCCTCCCGCTCATTTGCTGCCCACTCTGCCATGGAACGTTCTGAGTGTACCCTGGAGGAGGAGGAAGGACTGTCCTTTGTTGGGTATTTTTTTCTCAGCGAGAAATACTCAGCCCTGAGATTTTTATATTACCAAACTCATGGTTGTTTGGTGTTCACTTACAACCCTGTTAAGGCAAATCTGGGGGAGCTGGGTTCAGAGGGTTTTCAAGCTGTCATTAATTGACCCTAAAGTCAGCATCGTGCTTTTCGTCCTCGGCTCATAACCTGCCTCCCAAAATAAACCATTTTTTATCTTTCAGTGGAAGCCCTTTCTTACATGTACACAGGCGCAGAAAAAAAGCTGGAATTGTATCACAATGCTATTTTGTTATTTGACTCTTAATCTTAATTAAATGGTATTTTTCTTTTTCTACAAGAGCCACTCTTTATTAGATACAATTCTCTCAGTACCTCTAAGTCCATCCAGTCCTTGAAATTTAAGTTTCTTTATTATGAAAGCCTTCAAGTATACACAAAAGTAGAGAGCATAGTCTTGTATGGTGAACTCTAATATTCATTGCCCAAAGTCAATAGTCATCATTTATCAGTATTACCCAATGCCTATTCTTTTTTTAAGTAAATACAAGGTGTAAATACTAGGTGTCATGTCATTTTACCTATAAATACTTTAATATTCATCTTTTCTGCTATGGCATTTTCAACATATTCATTGTATCATTATCACTCCATTCTAATTAATCATAATCCTTTAATGTCATCTCATACCCAATCTATATTCAAATCACCTGTTTCCCAAAGATGCTTTTTTCAGTTGTTCATTCAAATCAGGAATCAATCATGCTTCACGAACCATGTTTGTATTTGATGTCTCTTGAGTCTGTATACTCTGATAGCTGTTTTTCCATCCTTTATATTGGCCATGGTAATGTTAGAACTGAGGTTATTTGTCTTTAGAATATACATTTTGGAATTTGGTTGATTACTTCTTCTTATTCAGTACTTTTAAACAGAAATTTCCATTCCATGCATTTTCAATAACATGGTGGGTAGGCTATAAATGTTTGATTAAATTTAGGATCTTTTTAAGACAAAAATAATTCCTAGTCTCTCATATAACATGTGACTGCCTTTTATAATGAAAAGATAATACCTAACTGTTGGTGATGTTATGATTAGTCATTGGGTTGATTTTGCCCCTTTATTAATGTATTTGATTTAATCAAAGGAGTACAAGCATGTGATTAAAATGAACAATGGAATAAAGATCTTTAATGGCTTTACCTTTATGATTTTTGCCTTAACTTGCACTACTGATAGACCCAAGTTTAAGTAGTTCCCTTGTTAGTTTTTCTTGATATTACAATTAGACCCTAAAAATAACAATTTTAGACATAATTAACACAAAATAAACAGACAAGGACTTAATTTATGCCACCTCTTTATTTTATGCCTTCTCTCTTCCTAGTACAGTTATATTATTATCTTTATTTTTTAAATAATCAAATAATTTATTTATATATAAATTTCACATCTTTGTAATATATTATCTTTAATTTCCCAATTTGTTCTATTTTTTTGCTGTAGAAAATTCAGTTTTAGTTATTTCTCTTGGTCTATATTTTTCTTAAAATTAGTTAAAGCTAAAAGTATAGACTTCCCAGCTCACTGTAGAATATCACCATGAAACCTGGGGGAGAGCTGTCCTAGACATCTTCAGTCCCTACATCCTTCTGGGCTTAAGTCTCTCTCAGAGAGACTCAACATATATGAGCCATGCTTTCCATCTGAAATTGTTTCTTGAGAGTTGTGGGAATGTGATGAGAGATGAGCTATGAGATAAAAGGAACACTTTTTATCTTGTCTCACCCCTTCTGGCACACTGAAGGGTGGTCAATAGCTGGTCTCTCACCTGTGGCACAGTCTCCTAACCTCTTTGGAATGTCTCAGGAGACTTATGACTAATAGATGGTGATGATTTCCCCCCCCCCCCAAGGTAGATTCCTATGTTATTACCTGTATCCCTGCTGTTTGACATATATGCTTTGGTGTTGAGTTTCACCTTTCCTGCTAGATTATTGTGATTATTTCCTTGCTAAACTATATAAAGGTTGTTGATAATTGCTTTAAATCGGACCAATTCGGATCATGCTTTGTGGTCCCTGGTCTGTGAGTTGACTGCTCTCTGATCGTCATCACTCTCTTCTGTCTCATTTTCTACTTCATTCCACACATGACTCCTGACACTTTCTGAGGAGACTAGGTGTGTTCATGTTTGAGCTCTGAAACACAACAAACCCAAATGTGTCCAAAGAGTGAGGTATTTGGTCAGAATTGCTTTTATTCATCTTATTCTTTTTAGCTGTGAATTTTACAATTCTGAAAACATTCAGGAATTTGCCACTAAGTTGTGACTGGAGAGTTCACTTAAAGTTCACTGGAAAAAATAATAGATTTAAAAAAGAAAAGGAAAGAAATGTCCACTTTACCTTTTAGATGTTGAAAATCTCCTCCTAATAATACTAAAGTCCAAGATGCCATGAAACTTAAATACATTTCAGTTCTTAAAGATATAAACAACTTACAAAAAAGTAAAGAGTAGAATGTGTGATAAAGGGTTAAATCATTAGCAGACAATATTATCCTACAGAAGTAAAATATAAATATCAAGAAAAATAAGCACAGAAAAGTACAGATTAGGCAATGAAAGAAGAAAGGCAAAGCCCTCAAACGCTAATATTCAGAAATGTTTTGATATATAAAAACCAACGTTTAAGCCATCACAAAATTTAATTATAAAGAGATGAAAGTCTGTTTAGAAGTGTGAGGTAGCAGAATTTCCTCAGACTGATAATTTAATGAACAAATAGCCATCACAATAAAAATGCCCCTAAATATGACCCAGCCCTTATCTTTGGGAGAGATGACATCTAGGTATAATTTATCAGCATACCTGCATTTTTCTATATGGATAATAATAACATGATGAAGAAGAAAGCTCATTAAAAAGGAATTGCCATTAAAGGAGAAGGAAACACTGTCTCTGCTGTTCCACACAGAATATGCTCCTTCAGAGATTCCCTCCTCCGTGAATTACTACACAGTATTTTCAGAATGAATGGTAATAATTAAACTGTGTTCTCATTTATCTTGTAGGTCTAAGTTGGTAATTGGACTGAAGTTTGGGTGGGGGGAAGAAAAAGATAAGTACATCCACACCAGAAACTGAAGAGAAATTCCTTCAACAATAGATACACTAGTACATGCTACTGAAAATGCTTGAACTGGATTGTGTGGATTTAGGAGTGTGTCAGATTCTTAGTCCACCTGGTTGCATTTGAGAGAAGATAGTAACCTGAGTTAAAAGTGGCCTATTCTTAGCCAAAGGCAATCAGGCTATATATATGTATATATGTGTCAATATATATGTGTATGTATACACATATACACAGATGTATATATGTGTGTAAATGTAACTATATATGCATGCATATATGCATATGCACATATATGCATGTGTATATGTATGTATATATATATATTATATAGCCTGGTTGCCTTTGGCTAAGAAATATATATATATATACATATATATACATATATATACATATATACATATAACATATACATATATACATGTATATGCTTTTTTTCTGGCTAATGCCTATTAATGACCAGTTGCATTTTCAGCATTTTAAAGACCTTTTATTTTTCCTTATGTTTGTCTCAATTTTCCTCAATGCTTACAATGTTAATCATTTTATTATTTTACACATACAGTAAAAAATTAAGTTTGGACTGCCTCTAGTTCTCATTCTCTACCATGTCCTTCAGAAATTCTTTATTCAGAGTAACCATAAAGATTGAACATTGAGAGAAAGGCTGGCAGGTAAAGCAAGGTGTGACTTGGTTACAATACTGACAGTGGATTTGCAAATAGTGATATCTAACTTCAAATGAGCAATCTTGGGTAATGCTCACCTATTTGCAATGTGTAGAATAAAATGTTAGAAAATGTGCATTTTATACTATGGTTGATTATGTTTATTAAGTTACATTGTTCGTAGAATGTGATTGGAATTACTATTCTTTTTGATTTTAGCATTTGTCACAATTTGCAAGATTAGGCTTCCATCACTGTTCATAGTTGTAAAACATGTTTATTGGAGAGTGAGCTGCAGGAAATTTAAGTCTATTTGTTCACCCATGAATTTATAATACCTGGTATAGAATGGTATATACTTATTAAATGGTATATACTTATTAAATATTAACTCTTCAATGAATGAATTAATGAGAGGATATCAATGAGTATATGTGAAAATTCATTTCCATCACTATTTACTGAAATTGGGTCTTCAAATGACCCATCTTTGATCACAGAGAAGCGGTCTGGGAATCAGGGATCAAGAACTCTCTAAACTTTGTCACTCTTTTCTGATGGTTAATGAACAAGAACTAGTGAAAAAGAACAAGGTGGGTGTGAAGAGTTGGTAGAGGTATACATAGAGCCAGAGGTAGAGGATGGAAAAAAGTGAAGTTTAGAACTGAAAATCAGATTCCTTTCAAAAATACATTTTTGTTTATAAATAGTCTATGAAGGCTAGAAAAAAAGGCAAATGATTATACAACTTCATGATTGGGAAGCTTATAAAAATGGTGTCAATTATAGCAAAAATATGAATTTTAATAGCAATATTTTAATGCTTCCTATTACATGATTTTCAAGATATGAATGCTCCATAGGGCTTAAAGAATCACTGCTTAGTGCAGACTTGCTTAAAAATTGATCATTTAAATATGAAATAATGATTTTGAACATGGTAAGTGATTTTTGTTGATTTGAAGATGTGATAAAACCACTTTATTTCAGATTCAACTAAATTGAAATTTGCGATCATTTTCCATGGCTGACATTTCCCTTTGTATTATCTTGAAGAAAGCTTTAACTGAATAGATGAATAGCTTAGAGAAGATGGTAGGGGGTATTTTACTTTTTTGAAAGAGACAACATAATTTTAGAATACTTTTGAATATTGTTAATATGTAAATAGGTGCTATTATTTATGAATTGCTTTTTAAGTCTATTAAGGTAAACCTAGAATAATTTCTTTTTACAAATACATTCATTACTGTAGCATCCATAACTCCAACTAATTATTGAAGACCATGAATTAGAGATGCCTATTTTTTGTTTACTTATTAAGCAAGTATTTACTGAGTATCAGGTGCAAGGCTCTGTGAAGGATGGAGAGACAGAGAGACAGACATAGTCCTTCTTGTGGAGGTTGTAGTCTAGTGCAGTGTTAAAATTTTTTTTCAATTACATTAATATTTTATTTCCATTTTAAATATTACAATCTGCAAATGTGACAGCATGCTTTAATTGCATAGCTCTGTTAACAAAAATAGTTGAGAATGCATGATTAACATATGTGTATTTATTTACAAATTGCAAGCATGAACTATTTTGCTAATATATCAGGTGCATATAAAATAAACTCTTGAATGGGCTTTGATGGGATTAGATAAAAGGAAATTTAAACTTTTAATGATGGCTTTTCAGTTGTACCCCCTGTTTGACCTGCTACCCATCTACGAAACTACCTACTAGGTGAAGTAGGAATCTAATCCATAGAGAGAAAGATGTTTTCATACTTATACGTTCTGTGAATAAAAGTATTCTGAGACACGTTGTTATGAGAAAAGGAGTGGAAAAATGGAGATCTCAGTTACATTGGTCTAATGCATCCTGATTGGGAGAGGTTGAAGAACATTCCAGGGTAAGGGTAGTATATACTCACATTTCTTGTGGTTGGGGAGTTTGATTCACTTGAGAAACTGAAAGGCATCAGGAGTATGCAGAATAAGAACTGAAAGATTCTGAGATGAGTGGCAGGGGGGAGGGGAGAAAAAGGGGAGAGGGAGAGGAGAGAAAGTTGGAGGTGAGAAAGAGGTGAGGAGAGGGCACAAAGAGGTTAAGGGTTAGGGAGAGTCTAAAATAAGAAATTGGGATTTTCTTCTCAGCTCTTTGACAAACAATTGAAGGGGTTTAGGCAGGGTACTTTCATAATCTAACGCACATATTAGAAAAAGATATTGAATTGATGACACTGAGGTTTTTGCCCTGAGAAGTGAGCAGTTGGTGCTATATTTATTGAGTTGGTAGAGTAGGGAAGGAATGTGCTGGGGAACTAAGAATGTTATATTTGTAGTGATTGAAAGAGAATTTAAAGCATTCAGAGCATATGCTTACTATTTAATATATTGCCTTATTAGGTTTGCTATTGAGGATAGTTTTATATATTTGAATTTAGACTGGAATCATGTTTTTTTAAAAAAATATCTTTTAATTTACCTTAGTTAGTTAAATTCTTTTTAAGATAGAGAGTTTAAATTTCCAAGGTAATTATAGCAGGAGGTTATTTTAATTGTAGCCAGTTAGAATTTTAAGATTCCAGACATATATCTCACTGAGTATTCATACCTACAGTACATAAAAAGTGTGCAAATCTTTTTTGCAGTATAAATGGACAGATGATATTATTTTAGTTTCAGGTTTATAATATTAACATGCTGGTTCAATGTGCTTCCATATTATAAAATGATCACCATTATAGGTTGACTCAGTAGCTGCCAGCAAAATGATTATAACTGTTTTGTAATATTAAGAATTTTTAAGATCTCCATTGGTCCTTCAAAAATGTAACAGAATATTATTGACCATAGATCCCATGCTATACATATACATTCCCATGACCCATTCATTTTATGACAGGAATTTTATATTTTTTTAGCCACCTTCACCTATTTCACTAGGTATGTATTTTATTTTTTGTGGATTCATTTAAAATGATGCATATGTATCATTTTTAATGGTGTAGGAAAATGTTCACGATGCAATGTGAATAAGCACAAAGGTGCACTTTTGTATTATTCAAATACACAGTCACATCCTTTATGTATTAATACACTTTATGTATTATGCACAGAATTCTAAGACAGAAGTAGATGCAATTATTCTTTTTCTGATTAATGAGATTACAATTAAATTTTACATTTTGTATTTTCTTTCAATATTTCACTACTCTGTATTGCTTTATTAAGTAAAGCTGCAAGTCATTATTAAAACATCTACAAACAATATCAAATTAAGAGAACAGATACACATGCACTAGAAATAAGTATGACAGTCAAGTAAGCGTATGTATACCTAGGACAAAATTTGAAAACAGCTTTAAAAGTCACCCTTGGTTTTACTTCCTCAACTGTAAAAGGTAAATTTGCCTAATTAACTCCGTAGTTCAAGAGAGATAGTGAGCTTCCATGAGATTTTTTTGAAAAATAATGTTTTATTGAGTTAATACTGACATAAACATATGATCCAGAAATACAGGCTCCTTCCTCTTAAATTACATGCATCTGCAGCGGGAGTTTAATTGCAGTATTATATAAAGCTGCCTTTAGTTCACAGAACTTTCTTTTCATTAAAATCTCTGTCTTTGAAAATCCAGGTGTTTAAAGCAAATAGAAAAATTGTACTTTATCTTGTAACTGGTTATATTTAATATTTAGAACTGTGATATGGTGAGTGGATTGTTTAATTTTTCCTTCTTAGCTATGTAATTTAAGTTGAAGTCAATTGTTATGCAAGAAAGTATAATAGATGAAATACATAAAATAAGTTCTTGAAATACCATAAATGCAGAAAGTTTGTCTTATTTCTTTGTGTTCTTTTTTGACTAGAACAAATGTGTTGCAATTTGTATAATGTAACTGATGGACAGTTTGGTTTGAGCATTTAAAATTGAATGACCCATCCATTTTGATGAAATACTAGATCTAGTTTTCCCTTTTGACAGAATTCAGTTCAATTTCTAAGTATTAAAATTTCACAGAAAATGATGGTACCATACACTGTAAGATCACGGGTTTAGAATCCTGATTCTAATCACAACCTAATTAAAAATAATTCTTGTTCTGTCAATCTTATAATTCTTTTCTCAAACATTTCTTTCTTTCCCTTTTTCCCTTATCTCCTTGTTTTTGGAAAGCATATCTACCACTAAATGACTTGAGATGAAATTTCTTTTAAAATAGTGTGATATTTTTTAATGTGGAAAATATTTGAATGTTATCCAAATTCAAAAGAAATAAACCTCTCTGTGCACTGATATGGAAAAAATAAACTTCTTATCACCCCAGTATTGTCAAAAACATATTTTTCTTTGGAACACTAATTTCAAATACTACATGGAAATACTTCGGAAATGGTAGAAGAAAAACAAAAAGTCAGGAAGATAAGGAATATGGCATCTCATACAATAGATTATATGTGATCTGTATAAATTCAATCAATGTTCATGGTACAAATGGTAAAATACATAAAATAAACATGCTTTGCAAGATCCTGGATGTGCGGCTATAGAATGGCATAACTATCTCCTAAGCTAGTGAGAAAATAAGTCTGTGTGAGAAGAACACACAAAAGAGTATTGTTGAAAGATAGACCTTTAATCATGTGTGGGTTTCTCCATGTCAACCAAAGAGAGCTTTAATCTTGAATATTGGTACAGTGAAAAGTTGTGGTTTCTGTCAAATCCTACGCCTTGGGAAAAGTGTTTGTCGTCACTAATGACTTCTACGTTTTCATATTCTTTGGAGAGACGTTACATCTTTTCACTAAGTGTGACTTTGCCCATAATTCTTCTTATTGCAGCTAAGATTTTATGCTCACCTACAGGTAGTGCTGACACTAGAAAAAGAGACTAGATATTTCCTTGTCATAGATATTTCCTTGTCATGGGTGAATAATTAGTCTCAGGGAAGTGCAAATAGATTTTATTGTGGTATCATAAAAGTTACTGATATTCATTATAATATGTATATCTAGCTAAAGTAATTACAATGAACTATTATAACACATGAAATGGGGAAGAAAAATAGGGAAAATTCACAAAAATGGAAACTAAATATTTTCAAAGATGTAATTATTGATAAATTTGACATTCTCCTGAGAAAACTGTCTGTCCTTTCAAGATTGTCTAATTCATGAACATAAGTGTTTGGATCGAAGAGGTTGGGTTTTTTTTTTTAATCTCCTACAAGAATAACTTCTTGGGGCGAAAATCCTTTTTGCGTGCTATAGCTTTCCATCCTCATCCTTTTTTAGTAGACCTCTTTTTACTAGACCCGTGTTTCTAAGGCTTTGCCAATATTTCTCTACCAAACTTGATACAGCTTAATAGAAACTGAGTGTTGAGAAGAATAAGTACTGTGTATAAGTTTATCTTAGTTGTCTCATAGGAAGAAATTTCATCGGAACATTTAAAACAATCTGGAAAGTTTTGAAATATTTTAAAATCTACTCAGGAAAACTTATTGATCTTAGAAATCAAGGATATCATTCAGTGATCATATCGAACTATCCATAAAATAACTGAATTCTTTGATTAACATTAGATCAGATTTTTAATCAAAGAAGGGCAGGTAAAGGATCTTCCTTCTATTAACTACTCAAGTGTTTAATTATAGCTTTCATTTCAAATTCAATTACTCTTAATTTCTTTTGTTTGTGATATTAATAGTAATAATCCTTTTGATAATGAAAATCTTAATTTTATGCTTTTTATTAATAAATTAAAATAGGCAACCTGGAGGGGAGGCCTGGGAAGGGGTCCTCTCTCGTACAGAGGGTGTAGCCAGGGTGTGGCGGGGGAGTCTACCTCTGGTTCATTCCCACCTCAGCCATTCCTCAGCTGGAATGAGAAAAACAACCACCCAGATACAAGTATACTGGAAGAGACAGAGAAATACAGGGCCTGAACACACCCATCGCCTACCCAAAAAGAGCGTGGTCGGAACTTCAAGACACAAGATGATTGTGGACAAGAGCGAAGACATATCACCAAGAAATGCGAACAACATTTCTGGTTCTGGGGCTAAACTCTCCACCCATAGGCACTTTCAACATAAGCAAGGAGACCCCGCCCCCCATCTCAGTGGTGAAACAAGGCCACAAAGAAGTGTCAGTGGGAAATGTGGGGAGAGCCACTTTATACCAGAGAGAAAGGAGGTTCACCAACATGCTCAGAAGGGCCACTTAGTTTCAAGATATTCATGGAGATCTGATCAGCCTGGCTTGCAGTCCCCCAGGAATACAGGACTTCACCCAGGAGGACAGAGCTTCAGAAAAGAACACAAAAGAAAAGAACACAGGCCAATCATCAACCAACAACTGACAATAAGAAAGGAACTAGGAACTGGAGTGACCAGAACCAGGGGAAGGGGAGGAAGAAGGGTGGTGGAAGACCATGCCCACAAATACGAACTATGTAAGCACACAACGAGAAAAGTAAAAATAAATTAATTTTAAAAATTAATTAATAGCTTTTCCTTTTAGTTGCCTAATTTGTATGTCTCAGATTTCAAGTCATATATTTACCACACACAGTTATGTATGAGACAGATTCTAAAAGAACATTGATGTTCTCATTTTATGAAAGTTGGAGTCATGATACTTATTTCCTATAGCTTCTATCCAAAAGTAAATATACATCAAATTTCTGTAAGATTTCAAACATAAGTTTCCATACAATTCCTTTAAGAATTTATACTTAGGGAAACTGAGATTCAGGAAGCTAGCTGGTACTGCTAACACCCCATAGAGAGGGTTCCTCTGCATTTATCATTGTCATTTTTGTGTATGTCAACTTGCTTTTAAACCCAGTAGAAGTGATCTTTTTGCTTCTCCAGCATCGTATTCAGAGAGCCCGCAAAGTGCTTGGCTTATTGTAATGGAATTCTACATGATGTTGCTTAAGAAAAGGAACCACTTATAGGGATGGGGTTTGAAAGAAGGACCTCAGAACCCATTAATACTATAATTAGAAGAATGTAACAAGTGTCCTCCTACCAGTATCCCTTGCTAGTTACCTGACCACATCTTTCAAGTGACAGAATTTGTGAATTGAGTGCACACTCTGATCAGTAGATCCGTCTTTGTGCTAAAGAAGACTGGAATTAACATCTCCTCTCACTATAAAAAGAGCTCTAAACATGACTGATAGGAACTGTGATTCCTAACTCCCTCATCTGGGACTAGGATACATTTGAGGTATCACATTCTTGGTAATTCCTTTGGAGAATTGCACTCCAATTGGTCATCATTCCTTCTTTTCGTTTTCCACATCCAACTAGCTTTGCTTTGTGGAGACATAAAGTCAACAAATTGCACTTGAATATTTGTTTCAGGATCTGCTTCTGGGGAACCCAAAATAAGAAGGCAATGACTTGCTAAATGTCATCCAGTCAGGGATAAATGCCGCTTAATTCTAGGCCTTCTAACTCAGACAAGTGCTCTTTTCACTACTGCATTCTAGAAGTGATCTGTCTACATGAGACCTAGATGTTGGTTAATTCTAGGCATTTATATAGATAAACTGCATTAAATGCAGTAAGAACTTAGGGTAATCACAAAATATTCCTCCTAGTTCTCATTGCATAGTTTGTAAAAAGAAAATATAATAATATAATCACTGTGTTCATGTTTTTCTCAGTTCTTGCCTCCTTGCAAATGCTGGAAGAGTCTACTTTTCTTGGTTCAGTTCATGGGATTTCCTTTGATGTACTTAATTTCTGTGATGTGTTGATTCTTATACCACACTAGATCATAGCACACCCCTCCATGTTCCATGTTTGAATAATTAAAGGTACAGGGGCAAAAGAGTTCAAGTAGTTTCTACTAAATTTAGTTTGTGAATTCTCTTATACCTGTGTGGGTGATATAGATGTAGATAGATAGATAGATAGATAGATAGATAGATAGATAGATAGATAGATAGATGGATGGATGGATGGATGGATGGATGGATGGATGGATGGATGGATGGATGGATGGATGGATGGATGGATAGATAGATAGATGATGATAGATAGATACATATACATGTATATATATCATATATATGATAAGATGGCACGACTGCTCCTGGCATGAAGGGTAAAGGAATAACAAAGAGCAAAGAAGCAAAGACGGTTACGTTAGAAATGATAATAGGAGTACATAAATCCTTTCAGTGGACTCCTAGAATAACTTCATTGTTCACACTACTTTTAAGTCTAAGACGAGTGGCTCACATAGTTATGTGCTGGAAAACTAAGGAGAAGGTAGTATCTCAGTATATACCAATTCTTCTGTAGAAGGAGAGCCCTAGAGGAACCCACCAAGTAGATGTGCCTGCAGTGAAATGTCAGTGGTTTTCCTGAGTTTGAGCCAATCCCACTTTCAGCGTCCAGACAACCTGCAGATGTGAGATTTTAAAAAGAAGAACAATAGTGAGGAGCTGGGTTAATGTGGGGAAAAAACAAACTAAAGGACAGAAAGAGAAAGGAAAGGGATCACACCCTGTTGGTTTCTCTGTCTTAGTGAAATAAGGAGAAGCTTAAGTGTAAGCTTGGAAAAAAAAATAAGAGCTCCATCTCTGGGAGGCTACAAGGGCTGCTGGTGATGCCTTCAAAGGAATGATCACAGTGAAGATTTGCCACAGGGGGCTGAGAAGAGTTGTTCAACCAGTGAACACTGATTAGAAACTCAGTTGGATTGAACATAAGAGACATGTTTGAGATAATTAAAATCCTTGTTAATAATGAATTAGTTGTAAGCTTCAGTTTGAGCTAAAAAATGGATACAAGTTAGACAAATACATGAGGGAAAAAGAGGCTAGGACTGATGGAATATTGTCTTTTGTGATTCCCAGTAGCTTGGTGCTGTAAGACCCATCCGTGTCTCAAGAGGGATGAACCCAATAGAAGCCAGTCCATCAGGAAGGAATGGGGGAAATATTCAGGAAGACTGTTTCCACGGAGAAACTGGGAATGACAGTTTATGTCTCATCTCTCTGCACTGAGCCTAGGTACACAGTCATGGCAAGGCTGTGCTTCTGTACCCCATTGAAATATGCTTCCTTGATTTCTATAATTTTGGGTAACTTGAACATGCAAATCCTGTTGATCATCAGAGCTAGGTGATTAGGGGAAGCTGTACAAGCTGGAGTCTCAGATTTGTGGTAAATTCCCTCCAGGGAGATTGATGACATATTTTCATTGCTAGAGCAAAAGTGAGAAAGTGGGGGGGGGGTTATCACCTCTTCATCTTGTCTTATAGCTGAATAATGTTCCATTGTGTATCTGTACCACATATTTAGCCATTTGTCAGTTGACAGATAATTGTTTACAGTTCTTGGTTGTTGTAAATAGTGTTATAGCTGGGTGTGGTGGCATGTGCCTGTAATCCCAGCTACCTGGGAAACTGAGGCTGGGGGTTGCTTGAGTCTGTGGTACCATGGGCAAAAATAGTGAGATTTAACCTCAAAAAAAATAGTGTTATACTAAGTGTTGTAGTATACATATCTCTTCAAGTTCATGTTTATATGTTTCCACCAAATGTAGAATAACTTAATGGAACCTATTTTTATTTCTTTTTTTAACATCAAATAATTTATTTAAATATAAATTTCACATCTTTGTAGTTCCTGGGATTCACCCCCTCCACCCTCCCTGATCATTCCCCCTCTGTTCCTCCCCCCGCCCCCACCACCTGGAGCTGTATACTTCAATTTGGTTGTTAGCTTTTTTTGTTGTTGTTGTTTTGAGTTTTCTTCCTAGCTTTTTGTTTATCTTTCCCAAGTCCATATAATAGTGAAACCATTTGGTGTTTGACTTTATCTTTTTGACTTGTTTCTGCTAATATGATTTCTTCTAGGTGTGTCCATGTTATCATAAATTCATCTAATTTGTCATTTTTAATTGATGAGTAATATTCCATTGTGTATATATACCACATCTTTTTCATCCATTCATCTGTTTTGGGACATTTGGGTTGTTTCCATGTCCTTGTAATTATAAATAGTGCTGCAACAAACATGTGGGCACAGGTGTCCCTTTGTACCCATACTGAGGTCTCCTTTGGATAGATTCCCAGAAGAGTGATTGCTGGGTCAAAAGGTAGTTCCATTTTCATTAGTTTGAGGGTCCTCCACACAGCTTTCCATAGTGGCTGGACCACTATGCAGTGTAACAGCGTTCTTTTCTCTCCACATGCATGCCAGCACTTGTTGCCTGTTTTTTTAATGTGGGCCATTCTCACTGGTGTAAGGTGGTATCTCATTGTGGTTTTGATTTGCATTTCCCTGATTGCTAGTGACACTGAACAATTTTTCATGTGCCTGTTGGCCATTTGTATTTCCTCTTTGGAGAAGTGTCTTTTTAGTTCTTCTCCCCATTTTTTGACTGGATTTCTTGTTTAGTTTTTGTTTAATTGTGTAAGTTCCTTGTGTAAGTTCCTAATGGAACTTACACAAACCCTTATCACTCTTGTTATTAAACCCTTATCACTATTGTGGAGGGCAAAATTTTTTCCCATTCTGATGGGCTTCTTTTAGTTTTTTCTATTGTCCCTTTTGCTGTACAAAAGCTTTTTAGTTTGATGTAGTTCCATCTGTTTATGTTTTCCTAAAATTTTTTGCCATCTGTAGATGTTTCTAGAAAGGGATTTCTGAATTGTAATTCATGGAGGGTTTTGCCCAGGTTTTCTTTTATGTATGTTATGGTTTTGGGTCTGATGTTTAAGTCTTTTATCCATTTTGAGTTGGTTTTGTGCATGGTGTGAGGATGTTGTTTTGGTCCATTTTTTTGCAGATTTTAGTCCAATTTTCCCAGCACCATTTATTGAAGAGATTATATTTATTCCAATGTAAATTTTTCCCTCCTTTGTCGAATATTAGTTGACTATATATGTGTGGTTTTATTTCCGGGCACTCAATTCTGTTCCATTGGTCTGCTTGTCTGTTGTACCAGTACCATGCTGTTTTAATTATTATGGTTTGCAGTATATCTTCAAGTCTGGAATAGTTAGGCCCCCATTCTCTCTTTTTTTGGCTAGGAGGCTTTTCGATATTCGAGGTCCTTTTTATTCCATATGAAATTCTGTAATTGTTTTTCTCTTTAAAGAATGTCAGTGGAATTTTTATAGGGATTGCATTGAATCTGTAGATTGCTTTGGGAAGGACGGTCATTTTGATGATGTTAATTCTTCCAGTCCATGAGCAGAGGATGTCTTTCCATTTCCTTATGTCTTCCTCTATCTCTTTTAGCAGTGTTTTAAAGTTTTCTTTGTATAGTTCTTTTATGTGTTTTGTTAGGTTTATTCCCAGGCATTTAATTGTTTTGGGTGCAATGGTGAATGGGATGACTTTTTTAATTTCTTCTTCTTCTTCTTCTTGGCTTTTTGTGTATAGAAAGACTACTGACTTCTGTGTGTTGATTTTGTATCCAGCTACTTTACTGAACTGTTTTATCATTTCAAGAAGTGTTTCTGTAGATTTTTTTGGGATTCTCTACATAAAGAATTATGTCATCTGCATATAATGATAGCTTCAGTTCCTCTTTTCCTATTTGTATCCCTTTTATGTCTCTCTCTTGCCTTATTTCCCTGGCTAGAACTTCCAGTACAATATTAAAAAGTAGTGGAGAGAGTGGACATCCTTGCCTGGTTCCAAACCTTAATTGGAATGGTTTTAGTTTTTCCCCATTTAAGATGATGTTTGCTGTAGGTTTGTCATGGATGTCTTTTATTATGTTGATGTATGTTCCTTTGATCCCCAATTTTTCAAAGGTTTTTATAATAAATGGGTGCTGAAATTTGTTGAATGCTTTCTCTGCATCTATTGATATGATCATGTGTTTTTGTTTTTCTTCTTATTGTGGTGGTGAATGGGATCCCCCGCGCTGCTGTGCTCTGGTTGGGAGCCCAAGGTGGCACCAGAAATCTCTATACTGCTCTCCACAGTGTCTACACCATTTTCTCTACCACCAACAGTGTCTAAGTGTTTCTTTCTCTCCACATTCTCTCTAGCACTTTTGTTTATTGTCTTTTGGATGCCAACCATTCTCATAGGTATGAGATGTTATCTTATTATTGTTTTGATTTGCATTTTATTTTTTACATTTTAATTATTTTTTTGCATTTTATAATATTAATAGTTGAAGAACAACTTTTCAAGTGCTCGTTGGTCAACTGTAGTTTTTCTTTGGCGAAGTTTCTATTCAGATCCTCTGCCATGTTTTTAAGTGCTTTGAAAAAAAATGAGTTCCTTGCATATTTTGGAAATTAACATCTTGTCAGTGTATGATGTGAAAATATCTTCTACCAATCAATAAGATGCCTTTGCTTTCTTCCACACTACAGAATCTTTATAATTTGTTTCTGTCTTCTTTATAATTTTGCTTTTGTCTTTATGACTGTTGGAGTTCAAATCCAAAGATATCTCTAGAGCTAAGGTCAGAATGTACATACATTACCTGTTTTCTTCTTCTGTGTATTTTATGGTTTCAGGACTTAGATCTAAGTTTTTGATCAATGAAATATCTTGAAAGATAAATGACTTTATGTAGCCATCTGAAATAAAACAGACAAAATTAATAATTCATTTACCAATAATCACTTTGATTCATTGTCTCTACGAATTTAATCAGAAAAGCCTACATTTAAGAACTTTATTATAACTTTGAAAAGGATTCTAGGAAGTTCTGAAATTTAAGTAGAAGTAAATCAGCACTATCCAAAATGTTGAGAAATAAATAATAGAATCATACAGATTGCATTGATGTAGTCCTCAGAATAAAAAGGATTATTTAATTAGGCTTGATGAGTCACTTTCTTTTTTTTTTTTTTTTAAAGAACTAGCATTTCAGTAACATAATAAAGGACAAATTAAAAGCTAAAGCACATCTGAAATGATGTGCTGATGCTGCAAAAAAAAGTCATTTAAACTTTATATAATTATGCCTGTATGGAGAACAGACCAGGTGTAAATTAAATCACCCAGTGAGGTAACTCCCAGCTATCACTCCCTAGTAGTCAGTGCATCATTCTGAAGTCTAAGCAGATATACTTTTATTTACATCACAGAATTTTAACTTAAAAGAATTTTAATTGAATGCTTCTGAAACTTTTAAATCAATATCATGTCACTTTAAACAACTGTAGTTAGAAGGTAGAAAAGATTTTAGTGTAAGCTACGTAGTTACTTATTAGTAATCCATGGTAAAAGTGAATGATCATTGAATATCACTTTTTAGTTATATTGTTCTGGGGATGTTATTTTTAAAGAAACTATAAAATGTGGAAAAGGTCATGGGAAAGTAGATAATACTTTGATGATATTTAGCTTCCCCTGGATGCATCTACTTACCCATAGTAATTTAGATGTATAAATAAAGGAGAGGGGTAAAATATGCACTTTAACCTCTTTTTCTTTGTTTACAAGAGGCAATGTAAACTCCACTGGTCAACAGGGAGAGGGTACCTTCTTAAACTAATTGAGGATAAGATACAATATTGAAATTCTTACTAACAATGGTTTCTATTCTGTAATATAAAAATAAATTGTGAAAATATTGACCTTACAGAATTGAAAACACACATCTGGAGAAATCAAATAATTGAAAAAATGGTACAAGTATTTGGTATAGACCAAAGATAAAGCAGAATTTTCTTATTATCTTTCAATGTTATTTTCTCTGCTCTTAAAATATCTTATTAATAAAAGGCTGTTTCATTTACATTTTTATATAATGAAATTTTATAACATTGAACCCCAAAATTAATTTAGTTCAGTTATTTTGAAGCTATAACTGTTAATACAATAACTCAGAAGCAAAACACATATAAAAACAAAACAAAAAACCAACTAATTGTCATTCTTTTAAGTAAAAAAAAAAATGACTGAACTAAATTTCTACTAATTCTTTTCTAATACTTCTCATCAGCATATAATAGACAATATTTTTGCTATGTTTTATTTTGTTTTTCTCCAATTAAGTATCCATTTTCCCATCTTGCAAAGGTACTCTAATTATCTTCTGTGGAGGCATTTCTACTCAATTCTCAGCCTATGTAGTGTGGTGTTTTGAATGTACATTGGGCCCTGGGGTTCATAGGGATGCAAACTTTGCCAAGAAGCAAACAGCAATACAGTATGTTCTGGTCACTGAGGCTGTCACCCAAATTAAATCAACTTGGGGACCTTCATTTCAGTAATGAGCAAAGGAGTTGAGATCTTTTCTTATGGGTCTGAAATGAAGAAATAAGTAGGAAACTACTGGAATTCTTGTAAGATTAGGAAGGAGGAAGTCTTCTCATAAAGTAACCACTCCCAACCTTGAATAAAACAGAAAATTCTGATTTATGACAAGGGTAGAAACAAGATTTGCAAGGGTAGAAACAAGATTTATCAAAAGTAATAGTTGAACTGTTCCCCAATAAATAGAGTACAAACCTCCCCTAGCCAAGATATCAAGTGGGTAAGTTTTGTTCTTGTGATTTCTGCACTAGGTGGGAAAGAGAGCTGACCTTGCATTTGGGAGTTTGAACCTAGGACTTGTTTGCACTTTACCTTTCCAAAAAGAAGGGTGTACAATGACTACATGAGACCAATCCTCAAACTCAATGAATAAGGCCGGGCACGGTGGCTCATGCCTGTCAGCTTCAGCCTATGAAGCGGCCGGGGCTAGGGATCGTGGTTCGAGTCCCGCCTGGGGCACATAACGAGACCTAGTTCCAAAAAAGATAGCTGGGCGTGGTGACGCGCTCCTGTAATCCCAGCTACCTGGGAAGCTGAGGCTGGGGATTGCTTGAGTCTGTGGTACCCCAGGCAACGAGAGCCTGCGGTCCTACGGGCAAAAAATAGAGAGACCTAGTCTCAAAAACAAAACAAAACAAAACAAAACAAACAAACAAAACACAAAAACAAACTCAATGAATGATGCAATGCTAGTGTGGAAAAATTTTAATGTTCCAGTGTTCTCATTCTACATTCCATTCCATTTTTCTTAATCTCAGGGAAAAAAGGTATTAGAAGAGATTATTAAGTGAAATTAAAAAAAGATCTTTTACATTTCCCTTTTTATTTACAATGAAAAGAACTATTTATTTCTAAATGAAGTGATTTTATAATTATTTACAACAAAGAAACAGATAAGAAAACCCCAATTACCCCAACATTGTCCAAAAATCTTCAGTCTTTTAGTCCCTGTTCATCTCACCAAACGTCCAGTCAATAAGAGTTCAACAACACGTGATCCAAGCATAGGACATCTTTCTCTGGCATGCTCCACCTTCCAAAGACGTTATGCTCTCTTCTCCTGTCGGTGTATCCTTTGGCATTCTCTTTACTTTAGGTAGTAGAAAGAAAATCCAAAGTACAGGAACCAATAGCAGATTCATCAAGCTTCTTTTGGCCTTTCCAACAATCATTAGGTCACTTTAGCACACACACTCAGCTTAAATGCTAAAGCTGTGAGTTCACAGGCTTGGGCTTATGACTGATCTGCCAGCCTCAGCCACATGGGTTAGAATCACATTGTCCTTCCCAGAATGCTAACCCCAAAATGGCTGATCTTCTTTATTCTCCATTTTTATTTATATTTTCAAATTTTGTTTCCCACCTTCTGGGAACAGCCTTATGAGTTATATCACATTACAAGGAAAATGTTTTTAAAAGGCAACATATATTAAAGTGGACACCTGTTCCACAAAACTTAAATTTCCATGATCTTAAAGAAGCAATTGCCCATTTAAAACTGGTCTTGAATGTAAGCGGACTTGAATGGGTGTCAAATATTTGTTAGTGGCAGTTTTTTTTCTCACTTATTTGCCACTTTTTTATACTAAGTTTTGCTTTGGGGAAACAGATTGGTAATCACATTATGAGTCATATGATCTTACTATTACAAATGTCTCAACTAGTTTGGAATTTATGAATGATATGCTATCTCTTAAACACAGTTTGGTTAGCACTACTCATTACCAATTTGGGTTTAACTATGAATTGAAGTGTCAAACACAAGTTGTCCTCCTTTTAGAGTTTATAAAGATGGCTTTTGAAAACTAAGACTGCAATTTTATAAGCAAGAAAACTATAGCTATCTGAGACATATTTGTTCTCAATGCCAACATCAGATTCTGCCTTATAAATGATTTCTACTCAACTGAAGAGAAAGAAGGGCAATGAAAACTGGCTAGGGAAGATTAAATGTACAGCAATACAAATCAGTTAAGACTTTGTTGATCATTCTAGAAACTTACTCTTAAATTGCTTCTGCAGCTCATTTGAGCAAGTAGCTTTGCTCCACAATCTGAATGCCTTATGACTGCTAATGAGGACATATTTATTCACATGCCAAGTCTTGTTGAATATCTTCAAAATTTGTAACAAATTGGCTTCCAAGACTTTGATTGGTCGTGTTCATCATGGTGCCCCTCCCATCAGAGCAAAAGCAGTGTATTATCTATCCCCTGAGATATATATCAGAGAACAGGATACCCTGATTACACTGCAGGAATTGCCCACGGGTCCTCCAATCATCGCCATAGCCACTAAATTCTACAGGGCATCACACACAACACTGAATGGTGTGTTTCACCTGGATGCTATGTTCAAAGTCCTCTGTTGCCAATGAAATGGGACTAGAAATATCAACTCATGACATTTTTCTCTGGTGAAGGTAAAAATACCTACTATCCCTGCCTGTATGTGGTGCTAATTGTAGTGCAAAAGTATCAGACTCTTGGAAGACTATTGGTTCTAGCTTTTACACAGACACACCAGGCAGGGCAGGGTCATGAATGGCAGAGGCTGGGAGTGAGGTAAGTCCCCTAATCCCCCAGGAATTTCACACTCTTTCCCAGATCTTGTTCTCTTTCTGATTTTCTCTAGTGTTCTCTTCCCAAGTTCCACTCTCTCTTCAAGTGCTTGCCTCTAGAGTGACAATACCCCTTTATTTTCTCCTCCTAGGACCAGGTGAGCCCACTCTCACATGTGCACACCATTGGACCAGGCATTTAATCATAGGAAAGGCACCATACCACAGGTGCAGATCACAGAGGCTAGTGAAGGAAAAAGCTCACTTACACTGCACAAAACCAAGAAGAAATTCAAGTTCTCAATTCCAATTGTGCATTCAAGGTAAAAGAAAGTTATTATGGTGTCTTGGTAAAATATCACATGGTCGTGTAGTAGAAAGAAATGAAGATATTGTTAGACCAAGTATACATGTTTGTTTTTAGTAATTGATGTTTATATATTTTATTTTTAAATTTATTTCTATTAATAAGCACTTATTAATAAAAGGTGGACAGAGGTGGTGGAGGCAGGGAAGAGTGTCATCAGAGAAAGAACATAAATCTGTTGAAAGTTTCTTATTCTGTGGGAATTTAGGAAAATGTACATAACTTCTTTGTAAATAGCCAAATCACTTCATATCACAGCCATGGAGTTGTTTTACCTAGATGCTGTTGGTGTTATTTAAAATGTATTTGTTAAATATATGTGTCTATATACCAACATACATGTATATATAATATATAAACACATATACACACATGCATTAGAATGACATATTGGTCACCATATGTGAAAGAATGACTTTCAAGAGGCTAATTCAGTCAGCGAAGTTCACAGGTTCCCCAAGAAACAAAGTGTGACACCCATTTGTCTTTGGTTGCTGTCTTAGACTCTCCAGGCTGATACTCAGACAGGCGGGGAAAAGTGAGGTGCTCCTGATTAAGGGTGATTAAGATGTTTCAGTGAGTGGCATAGAGCACCAATAAGGTAATCAATCCTCATCTCCAACTCTAGGGACAAACGGGCTTTTGTGATGCCAAACGTTGTGCATAGCACCAGGCTCATGAATCTGCAGAGATCCTTTATTGGTTCTAGCAGTTTCACACACACCAGGCAGGGCAGGGCCAGGGCCAGAGGCCAGGGGGACTGGGAGGCAGGCAAAACCCCCAGACTCCCAAGAATCTTCACACTATTTCTCTCGGCCTTTCTCTCATGCTCTCTCCAATGTGCTTTTCCTAGTGTATTTTTGCTCTATCTTGTGCTGTCCTATTGCATGCTCCTGCCTTCTTCCTGGAGTGAGGCTACCTTCTAGCCCCTCTCTCCTAGGCCATGTGTAAGTGTGCAATTATACATGTGCACTCTCACTGGGATGTACAATCATGGGAAGACAGTACGGACAGTGCTGGTTCTATAGGCTAGTGGAGTAAATGCCTGACCAAACTCACATACACTTCAGTACCACATATCACACATCTGTACCACATATCACACATCTGTATATGTAGCTGTGGAGATTGCTAAAGTGTTCACTAATCATGATCTATATATGTCTGCAAGTAAAGGACTAAAAGTGATGGAAGGAATCACCCAGATTATTAGAGGGAATTATACCCAATGCTTAGAAGAGGAGGGATAGTAGACATGAAGGCCAGACTACAAATCCTCATAATTCACAGAGTGGTAGATAGAGAACCCAGAAAAGCCTTCACTCATGGAAATGATTTGCTTGAAATTAACTGTGACTGGCCCTGCTTTACAAATATCAAATATCAAGGCATGAGAGAATCAAATGCTTATCTTTATCCCTGTCTCTAAAAAAGGCTCAAGGATATTTGTATTAACACAAAGACGTGGATGATATGATACTCTATGTAGAGAATTCAGAAAAGTCAACAGAAAAGCTGATTGAAATAATAAACCAATTCGGTAAGGTAGCTGGATACAACACATAAAAATCAACAGCATTCTTATATGCAAAAAAATCAATCAGAAGAAGAAATTGGAAAAAACACCCCATTTACCATTGCACCAAAGAAAATCAAATACTTGGGGATTAACCTAACAAAAGATGTAAAAGACCTATACAAAAAAACTATAAAACATTCTTAAAAGAAATAGAAGATGATGTGAAAAAACGGAAAGACATTCCCTGTTCATGTATTGGAAAAATCAACATTATCAAAATGGCCATACTACCAAAGGCCATTTACAGATTCAATGCAATTCCAATAAAGATTCCAATGACATATGGAACAACAAAAGACCCCGAATAGCCAAAACTCTTTGGACAAACAAAAGAGAGAACAGAGGTATTACTATTCCAGACTTTAAACTATACTACAAAGCCATAATACTTAAAACAGCATGGTACTGGCACAAAAACAGACAAACAGACCAATGGATCAGAGTTGAATACCCAGAAATAAAACCACACATATATGGTCAACTAATCTTTGACAAAGGGGCAAAAAACATACCCCGGAACAAGGATAACCTCTTCAGTAAATGGTGCTGGGAAAACAGGATCAAAACTTGTAAAAAATTGAACCAGGACAACACCCTCATACCCTTTACAAAAATTAACTCAAAATGGATAAAGGACCTGGAAGTGAGACCTCCAGCCATAAAATACATAGAAGAAAACTTGGGCAAAACCCTTCATGAATTTCACCTTAGAAATCCATTTGGGGAAAAAACTACAGCCAGCAAAAAAAATGAAGGAAAACATAAACAGCTGGGACTATATAAAACTGAAAAGTTTCTGTTCAGCAAAAGAGACAATGAACAAAACAAAAAGAAACCCAACTGACTGGGAGAAAATTTTTGCACTCCAGACAAGTGACAAGGGCCTGATAACAAAGATCCACAAAGAGCTCCTACAGCTCAACAAAAACAAAGCAAAAAACCCACTCAAAAAATGGGGAGAAGAACTAAAAAAGACTTCACCAAAGAGAAGATACAAATGGTTAACAGGCATATGAAAAAATGCTCCACATCACTAATAATCAAGGCAATGAAAATTAAAACCACACTGAGATACCATCTTACACCAGTAAGAATGGCCCATATAAATACAACAGACAACAACAAATGTTGGTGCGGATGTGGAGAAAAAGGAACTCTCTTACACTGCTGGTGGGAGTGCAAACTGGTCCAGCCACTATGGAAGACTGTGTGAAGGACCCTCAAACAATTGAAAGTGGACTTACCATGACCCAGCAATGCCACTACTAGGAATCTACCCAGAGGACATGAAAACATTAATTCAAAAGGACACCTGTATGCGCATGTTCATTGCAGCCCTGTTTACAATTGCCAAGAATTGGGAACAAACCAAATGCCCAAAAACAGATGATTGACTAAAAATAATGTAGTATATCTACATGATGGAATACTATGCATCCATCAAGGAGGACAAACACATCATTTGCAGCAACCTGGATGGAACTAGAAAGACTCATATTAGCAGAAATACGTCAAAAAGAAAAAATGAAGTACAGCATGGTCTCACTTATATGATGGGAAAACAAGACAAACAAATTAAGAATGAAAACAACCAATGAGATTGAACCATGGAGCGAGAGAGGAGGAGGGGGAAGAAGTCAGGAGAGGTGAAGAGTACAAAAGATCAGGATGGTTAACAAATGTTAGTGAAGTGGGAAAGCCCCATGGTACACAATAATGGACTAATGTAATATAAATATACATATATATGCAAAAAAATCATTTTTCATCAAGTTACCATGAACTATGGAGTTGATTCTACAATTCCTAATGTAGCTCCATTTATCTACATGATAATTCTCAACAATGCTAAGTTCTATTGACCATTTGTAGGTTGATACTGTTATATAGTACTAACAGATGTTAAATTAGTTTATAAGAATACCTAAGAACAACTGAAGCAGCAGATTGCTTGTAAATAATAAACAAGATTATGAAACTTAGATAACATGAAATGCAATCGATTTACACTGAAACAAAGAAAAGAATATCAGAAAATTAGAAACAAGTTACTGAATGAACCAAATTAAGATAAAAACAAATGAATTCAACATAATAAGTTAATAATGATAATAAAGCTTCTTCTGCAGAAATCTTTTTACCAAGAAATTTCAAAAAATCTCCCCCCCATTATAAGACATATGCTATGATATATAATTTTTTGAAACTCAGTAACATTTGCTCCAGCTAAATATATAAGTTGTATATTGCAAAGTAGTATTTCATGGAAAATAATGAATAATACTTTCCCAAAAATTGGGGGGTTGTAAAAAGTTCCATGTTTCCTCAAATGCTATGTATTAATAAGGTGTTTATTACAGTGAGTAAAATTGAGACATTTCAATTATGGTCTAACATATACAGCACTGACAACTTCACACAAATAACACTGTAATATAATGAGGTTGGATTTGATTCTATTTCTCTCCAGAGATATGTTATACAATAAGACCAGTGATAAAAATATAGCACTTAAATAAAAAAAATAACAAAAAGAAAAAAAAAGATATTTTCAGAAAAGTTCTAAATTGAACTTACAAGGATAAGCCAACAATGTGGCAGATGAGAAACATTGCATGTGAGCAATATACTGAGGAAAAAATGCACAGACTAGATATTGAAGAGGATGAGATGAATGAATCTAAATACTTCAGAATAGAAAGTATCCACATAAAACAGAGCAAAAGATGGATGAAATGATGAAAAGAGCATCAGGAGGCCATGGAATTGTAAAAAGTAATTAAAATCTTACAGAACTAGTCAAAAAAAAGAGTATTATCAAGATTGGAGGATAGTTAATAGATGATCTTCAATTTTTATTTCTACATACTAGCAGGAAAAAAAATAAAAACTGGAGATAGAAAACAACATAATAATACCAAAATTGCAGAATACTTAGAGATAGATCTGAAAAGTGATGACACTATGAAACTAAAATTTAAAGTGCTATTGAGAGAAATTGAAGACCTAAAAGTGTCTGTCAATATGGTGTATTAATGAAGCAGAAGACTCAGTATTATTAAGAAGTCAATTCTTCACAAATTTATATATGAATTTAATTGCTTTTCAGTCACATTACCAGGACCCCTTTAAAAAATTAGTTGATTCTAAAATTCAAATATAATTGAAGCAAGTTTGATAAAGAAAATCAAAGTTAAGTGAGTAATGCTATCTATCAAATTTATTGTAAAGGTACAGTTATTAAAATGGTATAGTACTGGAAGAAAGTTAAATATCTAGTTTAGTAGAAGATAAAAGAGTGGGAAGATAGACCCATACATGTATGAACAATTTATTTTTAACGTTGATTAAATGGAAAATGTAGTCTTCAATGAATGGTTTTATAGTAATTGGATATTCATTTAAAAAAAACTTGAATACATACACAAAAGATAAACTCTAAAAATTGACTCATAGATTATTATAGACCTAAGTTTAAAATATAAAACTTCTGAAAATTATTGTAGTTGAAAATATTGACCTTCAACTCAGCGAAGAGTTTTAAACTATAAAAAAAAAAATCAATAAATTTGGCCCCAAATTGAAAACCTTTACTTTTCAAAAAACACATATAAAAGCATGCCTCTTCATGAGGAAGTCTTTGTATAACATATATCTGACAAAGAATCTGTGTTTTCAAATACATAAAGAAGTCTTTAAAGGAACCAGTTAGAAGACAAAGCACCCAAACTCAAACTACTGTCATTTTATAAAATACTAACATTTAAAAAATTTTAATATACAGCAACCATATGATCTAGTTATTCTAGTTCTATGCATTATTCCAGAAAATGGAGAGAATATGTCAATTAAATTTTTGTATATTTATCCTGATAGAAAATATAAAGTAAAATTTGATCAGAAAATAAATCAATTATTTGCCCACACAACATTTTAGTGCCATTTCCTCATACATCCATATACTATGGGCTGACACCATAAAGGCCAAACATTTCTGTTCATGAGGAGAGATTGGTACCACAGGAGGGAATATCCTAAATTATGAACCTTAGATTTTATAAAGAGGAGCTGGCAAATTTATTCTTGGTTTGTCCTCTGGAGAATGATTGTGCAAATGATGGTCTTGAGTATACAGAATATAAGCAAATCCTCTCTGCAGGAGAGGAGGTAAAGACTCTAGGCCCATTGTCCTTTAGAATCGAAATGAATGATGGATTTAGGTCAAGATGTGATTCTGGGTCTCCCTGGTGGACTCTATCTTTCATATTGCTACTCAGTTTTGTCTTAATCTAAATGGCAGTTTTCTTTGCTCAAAATGTCCTCACCGTGTGGAGAAGTGTAAATATTTATGGAGCATTGTTTCTGAAAATGCCATATAAAACTTGCACATGAATGCCGTAGCCCCAATCTGGACACAATTCAAATGTCTATGAACAGGTCAATGAACACACATTTGTGATCTAGCCACACCAATGACCACACTCAGCAATAACCAAAAAGAATGAGCTACTGAGATAGACAACGCTAAAGGTGCACCTCAAAAAGTTATGCTGAATGAAAAATGCCAACTCAGAAAGTAATCAAACTCAACTGGAAGTCAGAAGGCAAGAAATCCCTGTGAATATTCCCTCCACAGATCAGGATCTACAACAAATATAGGTAGAGTATGAATGGATGGGGGTAGAACCAAACAGAGACTATGAGGTCCATCTTCCCAATTCAGCTTGGAATTCTAGCTACTCCTACCTATTCCTTATGGGAACTAATTTGTTGCTCCTTAAACTAAAGTCAGTCTTAAGCATCTGTTTGAAATGTCATTCCCCATGTGTTATACCTGCAGATTGAAGTACCCTTTTGAACTGTGGAGTATACTATTCTATGACCTCAGTTTTCTTCCTCTGCAGAATGGGACTAGAGAAATGCCTGAGGGATATTAGACAGCTTGATATATGTGAGCTCCCCATGCCTCTTCCTCTTAAATTCCTAGCTCTCAGCTCATGTTTTTCTCTTTTTCCATTTGTCTTTTGATTCCTAATTGTGGTGGTTTATTTTGAGATCAAATGTTAATGTTTTCAGGTAAGTTCACTGACACTGAAAAAGAATTGAAATTAGGACGAACATCAGTTCTATCATTATGCTGCAGTCCATCCATGAGGACATTCTGGTTGATTTTGATTTTCCAATTTATATTAAATTAATTTATGGGTAACACTGGTTTAAAAAATGCTACAGGCGAATCCTTGTGGTGAATAGTGTGTTAGCATCACATCTAGATAGCCTTACCGCTTTAAATGCTCTCATGTGTTCTGGAACTTTCTAAGAATGTCATTTTGTCAGTCCTGCTTTCAAAGGAAAACTTGCAATTTTTCTTTATGAGATGCAGTTGATCCTTATTATTCATGAATTTCACATTTATGAATTCATTTCCTTATTAAAATTTATTTGAAAGTCCCAAAGTTAATACTGCTAAGCTCTCCAACCATTCACAGATGCATGCAGAATTTAAAAAAAAAAATTGACTTGCCCATGTGACACGGCATTCCAGGTAAGGTTGAAAATGATGACTTTCTGACTTTGTTTCAGTTCTTATAATAATAGAACTGGTATCTGTGCCCTAGTCTGTTCAGTGCGATTTAAAAAATAAAGTTCTTTTTGCTGATGCATTTGATTTTGGGTCAAAAGGGGTAGAAGCCATCAAACAACATGCCACATAAAAATGGGGCTTCTGCCAGTCAGGTTCCTTCAGGTTCATACCACTCACGTGTAGCTGTTGTCAGTCAAATGCAGTTTAATAATAGGGTTTATTTACAAGGAAATATTAACATGAAATATGAAAAGTCCTTAAAGCCACAAATGGCCAATTATCTTACCCCAGCCACCATTCTCAGTTTCAAAGATCCCAAAGACACATGTCCATAGTGTTTGCCCCTCCAAGTCTGAAGTAGGCACTCTGCAATGTCCAGTCTTTCTCCAGCATCTTCTCTTTGCTTCTTCTCTCTCCAGCATTCTGAGCTGATCCACTTCTCCAAGGCTCTTCAAACTTTTCCCACAATTGCTGATGTACAAATCAGCTTTCCAAATCCCTGGCCATCTCCAGGTACCAGCTCACTATGCCACCTTGCTGTGGTGCCACATTTATCACATCAGCTACTCTTCTACCGGCCACCATAGCTCCTTGCCATCACCAGCTCACTCTTCCAGGGGGCTTCTGCCCAGCCTGGTCATTCAGGCTACTCTTTACCTGCCTGTCATTATGTCTCTCCCCCAAAATCTCCCCTAGGCTCTGCTGCTTTCCTTTTTTTTTTCCTTGTTCTTCTTCTTTATTTCTTCTAAATGCCAAAGACTCCAAAACTTCCCACTATCCCCTCTCTAGGTGATACATTCTCTCTTCTGGGTCCACACCTGGAATTTTCACAAGGTAAAGTGCCCTTCCTGTTTAGGCCTCTTTTACCTCTGTGTTGTTCAGACACAGCTAATGGCATCAGTGCCTACATTTTAATACTGCCCATATTGGGGTCCTGGCTTCACTTTCATTGTTTAAAATACCTCCCAAATGTGTCCAAGTCCTATTTCATCCAGGTAGACTGAGATGTGCCTTACGGAGAAAACACTGAGATAACCTTGCACCGGCATGAGCTCAGTGCAAATGAATCAACAGCACCGCTTATCTAGAAAAAGGAAGAGGGAATTTTCAATCTACTGAGTCCACTCCAGAAAGTGCTAAAGTAGCATGGATGGTGTGTGATAAAGCTCTGGAAAATTGGCTTGGCATGAAACATTCATGAGGTATCCTTCATGAGATGACAGCTGATTGTTTAATCTGAGTAGATAGCATTGTTCAGAGCCTGGAAGCCAAATTAATGGTCACGTTACTCAGGGTCAAGAAAATGTCAAGACGTTCTTGGCTAATGATGGTTTTCTCACATGTTCCGAAAGTGATACAGTTTGTAAAAAGATTAAACTTGCAGGTGAGGTAGGTTCTGCTGATCAGAATGCTGCAGAAACATTTTTTTTTTTTCAAACTCTGCTAAGTGTTTTACAGGAAAATAGCTCCCACAAAAACAGGTTTTCAACACTGATGCTACAGGCTTGTTCAAAAAGAACTTTGGCAAATGAATTTTGATAATGCCAGTGTTATTTTGGTGGATGAGAATTTTTAGCCAGAAACTCATAGGAGACTAACCCTGAATTTAGAGTTCGAAGCAATTTTATAGAACATAACTGCTGTACATAGTGAAATTCAGCCATATGGGTCTCATCACCACCATGTTTTTCTCTACCATATTGAATTTCTTTGCTGCTTGAGATCAGTGAACCATATTATATTTTATGACTTTTAGATACTCGTTTTCCTGAACAATTTAACTATTTTTTGTAACTCTTATCTGTTCCATATGTAAAAGATTAACAAGATATATACTGCAGAACTCCATGCATGAAAAATTAAAAAGTCAATTTATAGGTAGTAAAGATATAACATATTTGTTCTCCATGGTCATATCACAAACCAGCCAGTTCATTTTCTACTAGTTCTAGGACACTGATCTAAGAAATATCTTAGATATTTCATTGTTTTTGAAAGTATAACATCATGGGTTGGAAGACTCAGTATAATAATTTTAGTATATTAGAATTATTAGAGTAATTATTAGGGTAAATTCACATAGCAGGTTGAGAGGGACATGATTTAGTAGAACTTGTAATAAGATGAGTAAATTGGTGCTTCACTATGCTTCTATTTTAAGACTGAGTAAACCAGTACTACAATTCCTATGGTATTGTCATTGCTTCACTCCCCTTTCTTTATATCTAGCATCTATTTTCTATAATCTTGCCTCTTATATACATGGTTTTATCAGCTTGCATTATAGAGAGATAAAGTATTCATTGAACAGGTAAATAAAATCAAGTGATATCTTAAAATGCAAAGAAATTCCGTTTCAGTTTTTCAAGTTTAATATTAACCATCTGCTAAGTTACAACTGCAGAACTATCCATATGTTGAAATCGTTCCTCTTACTAACTTGTACAGTTCAAATAAGTTTTCCTTCCCTATTGTCTAAAAGCCCTGTAGGATGTATCTCATGATATTTTCTTATTAGTGCAGGGTAGTTATTTTAAGGGAGTTTAGTTACAGTGATCAATAAGAAATTGTCTCCTTGCATTACATTGAGTAATTTTAAAGCAAAGGATCTTTATCTGCTTTTACTTTTTAATTATTTAACTAACAGTAAAAATTAGAGACTTTACATATGTAATGTATGTAAAACTGAAGCATATTATTTTCATTTTCTAAAAGTTCTCTCTAATTATGTATTTGGCAAGTACATGATTTTTCATATTAAACTTTGTGAAGACTGTTAAATTGCTTGGAAAACTTTTAGTAGTCTATTGCCAATCGCATAATATTTGATTTATGGTTTCTAGTTAGCTCTATTATAACTATTTATAACTGTTAAGAAAAAGAAGTCTAAAATTTCTTTTGCACACCCCCATTCACACTAACCAATGTGGATGCAATCACCACGTGTCTATCAACAAATAAATGGCTAAATAAAATGGAATATATTCTAGAATACTATTCAGTTCTAAAGAGGAAGGAAATTCTGGCATGATTTATAACATGGATGATGTTTGAGGACAGTGTGTTAAATGAATTAAGCCCATCACAAAAAAGACATTTTGAGTGATTCCACTTTACAGGATATCTATAATAGTTAAACTCTTGAAAACAGAGTAGAATGGTCATTGCCAGGAGCTGGGGACAGGGG